>CAUYRT010037687.1:0-159330 GCA_963574885.1 Lepilemur ruficaudatus
GTTTTGAGACTTTTTGATAAAATCCATTCTCACTGGAGTTAAGTGATATCTCATTGTGGCTTTGATTTGCATTTCTCTGATGATCAGAGATGTTGACCCTTTTTGCATATGCTTGTTGGCCATTATTCTGTCTTCTTTTGAAAAGTTTCTGTTCATGTCCTTTGCTCACTTTTTAATGAGGTTGTTTGATTTTTTCTTACTGATTTTCCTGAGTTCTGTATAGAGTCTAGTTATAAGCCCTTTATCAAATGTGTAGCATGTAAATATTTTCTCCCATTTTGAAGGTTGTCTGTTCGCTCTAATGATAGTTTTCTTGGCTGTGCAGAAGTTTTTTAATTTGATCAGGTCCATTTATTTATTTTTGTTGTTGCTGTGATTGCTTTTGGGGTCTTCATAAATTCTTTGCCTAGGCCAATGTCTGCAAGAGTTTTTCCAACATTTTCTTCAGAATTGTTATGGTTTCATGCCCTAGGTTTAACTCCAACAATCTTTCATTCAAGTAACATTGAGTAAGTGACACGTTCTGTTACAGAAGATGTAGCATCAAACATAGATTTAGCCCTAGCTCTATGCCAATACTAATCTTAAGAGAGCCAATTTCAAGCGGTTATCTAAAATGCTATATTAGAATTATGCTAATTTGAACTATCCCAATCAGAAAATATATATAGAAGAGGGTGTTTCAAAAAGTAGAAAGAGGGGGAATGTTTTAAATTCCTTTTATTTTATTTTTTTCCTATGCAAGACTTTGAAGCAAAGCAAGGAAGAGTATTTGCATTCAGCTGAATTTAATTTGAATGCCTAGAAATCTGAGAAATCTGGGAGGCTACCTATGCTGGAATATGCAACTGTAGCTACCTATTTACCTCACAGTAGTTGTTATGAAATAAAAAACTAAAATCTTAAAATGCTGTTTAATTAAGGCGTCTGCTCTCACCAGTAGCAGCAACAACCTTCTCTCACAAGTTCCATCCCTTTGAGGAAAAGGCAGGAAGATCAAAGTTAATTTGGTTTCAGTCAACAAATATAATTTGGACACCAGGAATGATGCCACGTACACAAATGCATGCTTTGGTTAGACTTGTTCAGTGGCAAGGAACTCATCAACATTACCTCCAGTATTGGGGTCTCACTGTGACTCTAATAGAGATGCACAATCTTCCAGTCCCTAGCCAGGAACAGTTCTAGAAGGTCATTGCTCCACTTCCACCTGTCCAGATATCTGAAGGTCCCCTAAGCTTAGTAGCATCTTGGGCTGGGGGAAATAATCTTGCTTATGAGACAACTGTAGTTTGACAAGCAAAATCTGGAAAGAGAGGCAGCTTGATGCTGCAATTTAGAAGATGACCAGAATCTTACCAAAACAGAATTGCATTACAGTGGGAACATCAAAATGCCTGTCATACCACAGAGCAGCATCTCATGTTGGGTGGAGCCTTTGGTCACCCCTAGGAATCCAAGGGCTACCACTTAGGGTGCGCCTCCCACTTTTTAAGACACCCCTAAATTTAGGGGGCAGGGATAGTCAGCTGATCTCTGAACCAGGTCCTCTTTTCCCTGCACCATTTCCCAAGCCCACCCATCTCTCCTTTGGGACCTCAAGGACGTGTTCATATCAAACAACCTTACACAGTCTTTTCATAAATGATGTCCCCATTACATCTAAGAAATGAAAGTCCTGCCCTTATTATGATCTTGATTTCTTCTACTTCTCTTGGGTCCTAACCTTGACCTTCTAAGATGCTGTGTGGCAGGTGTCTATAACTGCATTTCTGCACCTGCCCCCATCCCAAATCTCTGTGACAGGTGAGCGGTGCAAATGTCGACACGGAATCTCAACACATGAGGAAAACTGCTCATCTAGCCCAGGGATTCTCTCTTTGTTAGAAATTATTAACCAATTATTTCCACCTCTCTTAAAAGTTATTAGCAAGTTATATCCAATTGTCTAAAGAACCATTCCTAAAATCCTACCAAATTAATTCCTCCCTACTGGCTTGAAAAATGATGTTTTACCTCTCACTTGAAATACAAGTCCATCTGAATACATAAGCCTATGAAAGTGTCATTAGTATATAAATTCTTCTAAGTTACCACTGCATAAATGAGTAGTAGGGGTAGCTGAAATTTAGGGACTATAATTGGCACTATCCATTTTTTCCATTAAATTAATTTGAAATAAGAAACATACATTCTGTAAACTTAAATTACTGGGGTTAATAATTCAAGGTGGGTCAGAATACACTTTATTTCCTCTCATATAGCAAAGTTTTGTGAACAAAAAGAAAGAATTTAAATTGACCAGTGACACTGGCTTTTTCTGTGACCTTGTTAACATCCCTAACAACTATGGGAATATATTTTTACATAATGCAAATTTGTACTACCTTTGACATTTCAGTCGCCTTAGTGCCCAGGAATTTAGGTAATATATGATTGGAATGGAAACTGCCCTTGATTTATTTAAATCTAAAGATGATTTTTTTTTTCCTTTGCTCTCTAGGAAAGAGCCCCTTGCTGTGTCTCGTCTCTAACATTTTATCATAGGACTGCTTTGAATCTTTGCGTTGGTGAATGATACATTTATTCTTTCAAAGTATTTTGTAACTGCATCATCAGAATATAAGTAGACTTTAGTCCTTGCTTTATCTCTTTATTCTTTTGACAATATACAGTGCCCAATATATGCCAGGCATTGCATTTGGCTCTGAAAATATAAAGATGAAGACACAATCTCTATACTCAAGGGACTTCTAGTCTACCTGCAAAACTAGATGGATAAATGATTATGACAGAATGAGGTTAATACATTGATGAAAATATGTACCAAGTGCTCTGGAGGCATAGAGGAAGTAGTAAATAATATATTCTTGAAAAATTGAGAATTAACCAAAGTTACATCTGCCACCTCTGGACTAGACTGGAATGACAATTGTAAAGTGGATGAATTGTGCTGACCCTGGCCCTGTCTGCTACATTTATTGGTTTTACTCTTTCCTGCAGACACCTCTGCCTTGTTTGCTGGAGACTATTGTGCAACAGTGGACCTTGATGATTTCCAAGCACTCAGAAAAATGCTGTTTGACCACTGAGCAAATTCTTCTTGATTGCTTTGGATTAAGAATTGCTACTCTGGTGAATTAAGCCAAAGCAGTGTTCAGGAAGCAAGATGTTTTGCTTGAACAGAACATAAATCAAAGCTGGAAACGGGGGCTGCCTAGGCACCCTGTTCCAAAGCCCTCTTGAGTCTGTGAATTCCATCACTGAGTCCTTGCTTCCAGACCTCAGGAACATGGCTTCAACGGGTCGGCATATTCCAAACCCACGCTTCCCATTGCTTTCATTCTGTGGCTTCTAGGTCTATTTCAGGAATGCAATGCAAAATTATAATTTCACGGGATATTATACAACTTTTTTTACTAATAGAAGCCCACTAAAATTGTCAAATTTCATTGATTATCAAGCCATGTAGATGACTGGCTGATGGTTACAATTTGGATGGTTCATACTACGGTTTGAATTTTTGTGTCTCCTCCAAAATTCCCGTTGAAACTTAATCCCCATTGTGGTGGTATTAAAAGGCGTGGCTTTGGGAGATGATTAAGTCATGTATGGCATTAGGACCCTTATAGGTGAGCTCGGGGTTGAAGGGAGCACCCTCTTGCCCTCTGTGCCTTCCATTGTATGAGGACACAGCGTTTCCCCCCTCGGGAGATGCAGCAATGAGGTGCCATCGTGGAAGCAGAGAGCAGCCCTCATCATTGGACTCCAACCTCGCCACTCTTTGACCCTGGACTCCAGCCTCCCGAGTCCTGAGAAATAAATTTCTGTTCTTTATCAGGTACCCAGTATCAGGTACTTTGTAATAACAGCACAGAAACGGACTAAGTCCAAAAAAGTAAAAATAAATGAAAGCTATTGGTAAACCCTGATAGGGTTTATTCCTCTTGGCACAGGTAGACAAAGAGCTGAGCCATGACTGAGGAAGGAGAATCCCCATTACCTCCATGCCGTGTCTCTGCGATGCAGCATCTTCCAGAGGTGACGGTGCCAGTCAGGGCTCCGGGCTCTGCTTGTAGCTGTGTTAACTCACTGTGGGAAACCAGGCAAGGTGCTTTAACTGCTCCCTAGCTTAAAGACCCCAGCTATAGAAATAAATAAGGAAAACTATATATTGAATTTTTCAAGTATCACGTGAAAGATGATATAAGAGTAGAGAAAACCCCATTTTTATTTCATTGAAATATAATATTATTTAGAAAACAATTAAAGTGATACATTAGAGATTCCCAAAATTTGATATTAGAAACTCTCTGTTTGGCTTTGTGACGTCTTTACATTTCTCTCCTTTTCAAATATATATATATACATAAAATTTATGTATAGTACATTTTTAGTGATAAAAGTGATAAAAAATTGAAACAGTACAGAAAGTTGAAAAGTATATGGATTTTTACTACAATAAACAATGTTTCAATAAAAATCCTTATCCTTTGGATATATTCCTAGAAGTGGAAATGATGGGTCAAAGAACATGTGCATTTAAAATTTTGATAGATATTTGTCAAATTGTCTCCAAAATTCTTGTACCCCTTTGTGCCTCCTCCAACAGGGTTTGTTTCCATGTGCCCTCCCCAACACTGGGTGTTTTCAAGCCTTTAAATTTTACCAATTTTTGAGGTTAGAGAAGATGGCATTTGATAGTGGTTTCATTTTGCATATATTTAACTACAAGAGAAATTAAACAAAGTTTACTTTTCTTAAGCTCAATTAGAGCACCTTATTTCAGAGGGAATTATACAATACTTATTTAAATAATAATTAATACCCTGAGATAATCTAATAAATTAGGGGCAACCTAACTTATGGTAGAAAAATGAAATTAGACAGTAAAATTTTTAAACAAGCAAAAGAAAAATTTGATATGGACAGTAGAAAGTAAAAAAGGAGAAAAAGAAACAAAAACAAGTCATGAAAAACATGAAATCAGATGGCATAGATATTATACATCCTAAGGTAATAATTAATATCATAAAATATTATGTGTCATGTTATATATATTATTATTAAAATGTCAATGAGTTAAAACAGATCAGAAGACAGAGACCTTTAGCATTTATTATTATTAAGTATTAATACTTAAAAAAATACTGACGGTTGAGGCAAAAGTGATGGAAAAGGATCCACCAGTCAAATATGGGCCAAAGAAAGATGAGGTAACAGTTTCAATAATCACATGTAATATATCTAATACTAATATTAGTGAAAACAGAATTTAAGGTAAAAGAAATCATAAGGTATATTTCTCATGAAAGATGGATTATTTAGAAATTTGGCTGTCTTCTTGCATAAAGAATAATAAATTTGGAGGCCTACCTCACACCATTAAAGAATAAGTGTAAAAATAAAAGCATAACATTAATAGAAGAAAATGTTGGGGGATTTCTTGCAAAATTCCCCCAAAACATAAGCCATAGAAGTAAAAACTAATGGATTTGATGAAATCAAACTTAAAGATTTTGGATCAACTAATAACACCTAATATTTACAAAGAAGAGTTTTTAATGTGTAGTCATTCTTCTAATCTTTCTAACAGCCCTACAAGGTAGGCACTATCATGACCCTATTTTGTAGAGGAGTCAGGCTCAGTTTGGTTAGTGACTTGTCCAAGGTCACACGAGGAGTGTAGGAGCCATGGAGAGTCCCCCGGGTTTAACCACTACACTACATTGCCTCTGGAAGACAATAGAGACAAATTAAACACATGGGTTACAGGCTGGGAGAAAGCATTTTAAATATCTATAATTTACATAATAGAATATACAAAAAAACACCCTGCAAATTGGCAAGAGAACAAAAAAGAAGAGTCTGCAGAAAAGCGAGCAAAAGATACAAACAAGCAATTGATAAGAAGAGAAAACCTGAAGAGCTAACCCGCATGTGAATAAATGTTCGATCTAGCTGCTAACAAAAACATGCAAAAATTTTTAAGAAGTAGGCTTTACTGGTCTTGCCCCAGAACCTCCCAGTCCTTGCCTGCCTAATGAAGTAGTGAACAAGTGAACAGAAACACTTGGACCAGGAGCAGCACACACTGGTCACTCTGTCTATTTGTACCTTTTCCAGTCACAGGCAAGAGGCAGTGCTGAATCTCAGACCCCTTTGGACGTGAGGATCTCCCACCATAACATCTCCAGCTGGATGTGATTTTGTTTTCTCCAGCTTCTCAAAGTTACTGCTTATACCTCTCCTACGGCACTAACTATATGTTGCTTCCCACTGTAGTTCTTTGTACCTGTGTCCTACAGCTTGCCCCCCAAAGGCAGGAGCTAAGTCTTAGTCATCTAGATTTCTCTGTAGTGCTGGCATAATGTTTTGTACATAACAGGAGCCCAATAAATATTTATTGAGTTGAATTTAGTAGAAGTGTGGTATGTTAAGCTCCCCGCGAGCAGTCAAGAAACCATAGGAGCCTTGAAAAATGAAGAAAAATGAGGGGAGAAAAAGAAAAATTTGGTCTAGATCAGCACTTTCTGAGGTGTTCTCTACAGAACACAAATCCTATAAAATACTACCTGAAGAGAGTCCTGGGTCAAATAATTTTGTGGAGCAACATAATCCACTCCTGCTCACCCAATCCTTTTGGGAATCAAAGGTGATCGTGTGTTGGAGCCAGCTCATTCCAGCTTGCAAAAGTCAACTGTTAAATTTTTAGGAATTTTGTAAGCTTATTGTGAAGTAGAGTCATTATTAAAAGTTAAATTATATGAACTTACAACTAAATAAATTATATTAAAAAGGTAATCATTATGGAAAACAAAACTTCTGAATTAATTCACTACATTTTGCTCTTGTGTGTGCCCTTGTTATACACAACTGTTTACCTCTCCGTTGGAAGTACTCTGTGATCGTTTGCTGCTGCAAATCTTTCCCCAACTTCACAATCATTGATGTCATGTTGGTAGCTGGAAATTGGCCGTGATGGGGATATTTACACCACAGTAATCAGCAGCTGCTACAAAGCAGGGCTTTTTCTCCAGGGAATGTTGGTTGTTAAGCATTTAACAATACACTCCTGGTCACAAATATAGCAGTCTGTTAAAACCCCTGACAGCCCTACAGTAAACATACCCATTTAACTGTCTAAATCACTGTTCTGAACTTCATTTGCTCATGAAATTCTTTTAGTTCATAATATCTATCAGCATCCCAAGACACATACTATGGGAAAAACTGGACTAGCTATTTGCTAAGGCCTTTCCTAGTTCTTACAATACATATAAATGCCAAGCCTTCACATACAAACTTAACATGCCCACTTCTTAGATTTTTAATGTCTTGGGGAAATGATATGGATTAATCAACCTTCTCTTTGAAAACAAAGTCAAAATAATTTCAAAGGATTTTTACTTCCTAGGAACTATTAGCAGATTTATTTATGATTCCTCAGTTCCAAGAAATTTGGTTAAGGGCAGAATATCGTATAGAAAGATTCTACTTACATTCCATGACTGAGCAAGGAAATCAATGCTGCTACATCTCATTTTCTTCATCTGTAGAATGGGATATATTACAGGATCTTTGAGAAAGCAGACCAAGAGTATTCATGAAGAATTACTTGGCTAGCTGTGCAGTTTTTACATATAAAAGGAAATATGATTCGGGTGTTTCTCTCTGAAAGTGGTGTGATAAATATGGTTCATAAACAATCTGTAGCTGAGTTTGCCAAATCTCAGAAGACTTCTCCCAAATGCCCATAGCAAAGTGGATAAATCCTTGGCTCCAACTCCAAAGTAACCTAACTATGCTCCATGGTGACAGCTCAAATGTGATTGTTAAGTTGCCTCCTGGCTTCATGGCTCAGCTCACAGGAAACGACAGCTATGTTTTCAAAAGATTTAATCAAAGACAATTGTATCCAGACTGATAGTAAATGGGAATGAGGCCGGGTGGTCCCAGAACAGATGGAAATTGTAGTAGAGTGTTTGCAAAAAGTGGTCCTTATAACTGCAAGCAGTTATGATTCATAGTCCACATGCAATTTAAGTCCAAGAAAGGTGATTTTATCTCTCAGGTCCAATGAATGTGGCACAAATCCACTTTGGAATAATATTTTCACAAACACAGACATTTTCATTTTTGCTAAGGGTCTAGAAATGTTAACCTGCCTCTTAAGAGGTCACTTTTCAAAGGTAAGGATGAGGAGAGGGGAGGAGAGGAGGGAGGAAAAGCTGCAGCTTGCTCTCTTTCCCTCTTTGATCCTCAAGCACGTAGAAAGATGGCAAAATGCCCAGCACATGCTTCCTGCTTTCACTGGCCCGCATCCAAGGACCTGGGGTCTTCAGCTGAGGGCCGCAGCACAGCCCTTCTTCTGCTCCTGCTTGCAGTGGTGACCTCCTGGGTGTTGGACACCCAGAGCAGCACAGGCACTGTCTGACCAGGGTGCACACCAGCCCCAGGCCTGCAAGCAGCATCCTGGAGGCCTGGCCTGGGCCAGGTGTCCTTGCAGAGAAAATCAGGTGCTTGGACTGACAAGGGCCACTGGGCGAGGCTGAGGACAACATCAAATTACCAACCCGTGTGGACATAGTTCCATATTTGAACAACAGCATGAGCACGCCAGAGCATACTTGCCGGCACCCCTCCTCAGAAGCAAGCCTTGCTAGTGACACATTTTCCAGTTTCTTGGCTCTGCTCATCAAGAATAATTCAGGTACCAGCAGCTATGGGATCGCCAGTGCAGAGTAATAGTGCAATGACCAGCTATGCTTGTTTCGGAATAAAAAGGGACACTGGTATTTACCTGCCACTCATTTATATACATGGTGTTTGGCGTTTTCATAATCATTATTTTATTTAACCCTCAGAACAGCCTTATTAGATAAGCACTGGCACACTTACATTACAGATGGATAAAATGGATACATATTATCACCCTTATATCACGGAAAGACCCTTGTATCACAGCTGATCAAGTTACTAACCCAAAGTCCCACAACTAATAATTAATAGACATGGGGTCTGTTTGCCTCCCAAAAAGGGCTTCTTTCTACCGTACTAGATAGTGTGGTGGTGACACACAGCCTCTGAAGCCACACTGCCTGGATTTGAACCCTGCTCCCTGCCACTCAGCCAGCTGTGTGAGCTTAGATAAGTTATTCATCATCCGTATGCCTCTGTCTCCTTATCCTTAAAAATGGAAACAGTAGTATTTCCCTTGGAGTTTTGTTGGAGGATAAAATGTCACAAAGTTCTTGGACAGTCCTGGAACATAGCAATCATTTAATAAGTGTTAACTGTTCTTGTCCTTGCCTCTCTCAGGATGGCCACCTGAGTCCAGCCCATTCATGGCCTGGATCTTTCTAGGTCAAGGATCTCAAATCTACTTCTTAATTTCATCTACTTTCTGTTCCTAGGCCAAACATCGAATAGCTAAGAAAATAGATTCTTCAGGCTATTTAGCCTTAAATATATAATTTCAGGGCCAATATTAGGCTCATTTGCTAACTGGTAACTGTTGGTTACACTTTGATTTTGCTTAATGACTTATGCACCAGCTAGATGCCATCTCCACTGCTCTGAGAGAGGAGAACTGGCAGCAGGGGTGACTTGGGAGCATAGGGACATGACGGGGGTAGGGCACTGGCTTGGGAGGTATTTTGGACTGAACACTTGAACAGGTTTGCTTATTATGTAGGTACAGTAAGGCCAATAGATCAGGAGATGATTGCCATGGAGAACACAGTTTGACACTCACCATGCCCAAGAAGGGGCACACCATGCCAGGAAGGGCAGTCAGGAGGCAGAGGGGGTGGGAGGTGTGGGCAGGATCCTTTATGGTGCCTATGGCAAGAAGGAATAGGGAGGCAGCCAAGTTAGCATCGGATGGTTTGAATCATTTCAGTGGGTTGTGGGGAAGAGGGGCTGTCCCTAGTTGTCCAGTTCCTGGCCCTGAGGTTATATGGGCAGAGAGATAGTGGCCTGGCGTGTGAGGGCCCGGCAAAGGAGGTGGTGGGGAGTGTGGGCTCTGGATTGGTTGGTTTGTATTTGAAAATTGTGCCCCTGGGCGAGTTATTCACTATCTATAGGAACGGGCTAACCTGGAAGGGGCAGTCCCTCCAGGGCCAGTAAGGCCCCACGTGTCAAGGCATCAGAATACAGAAAATAAAAGACTGGTTAATGCATTGAAGCCCAGGGCACTAGGGAGCTGTGGGAGAAGAAGTGAAGAATCCAGAAAGGCACACAGAAGCACCCAGCTCCACAGAAGCACCTGTGCCGGTCACTCAGCCGGATCATGTCCTCCTACCCTCTCTCATCACCCCCATGTCCAAGGGGGGCCTCCATGACCTGGCCTGCCCCCCCTGTGGTCTGTCTCTTGCTCCCCTGCTCACCTCCTCCCATATTCTCTGCAAACACCTGACTGTCGAGCCTCTGTGCTCCCCTGGTTGGGCCCTGGAAAACCCTGCTCCTCAATCTCACCTCCCCAGAACCCAGCAGCTCTGTCACACGTAAACCCTTTCAATTAGCATATACAAACAGGCCTTTTACAGAGTACCCACTGGCAGCAAAGACATATACAGAGCCACAATGGGGCGCATTCAGCAGTGAAACATGAACTTCTGGGCATGGGCTCCCATCTCAATGGGCTTTGTAAAACAGTGATCTGTGCCCTCCTAAAAGGGCAGGGCCAGGACAGAGCTCTGAAGCTGACCAGGCTCAGCTTTTGAGAAAATTGCCTACATGCCTTCTGGGTATAATTGAACCCCACTGAGTCATCTCTGTGCTATACTAGTCTGGGCAGAAGTGCCCAAGGACACCAAGAGGGCAGTTACAGCCACCGCAGAGGTGACATTGTATTCCTTCCTTCGTGTTGTCGGCAAGCTGTGTGTGAACTGTTTGCAAAGTTACCTGGGAGAAGGACATTGACTTAGGGTTAGGATGACAGGCAGGCTCTGGGGATTCGGGGGCCTTTGTGCATGAAGTCTGTCCACCAGCAGCCAGTTAGACTTGGATGAGTGAGACCCTGCCGCGCTTCCCCCGTGGGCTCCTCGTAAACCAACACGAGTCGCAGGTCCACCGCCATCTGCTTTCCTAACTGCAGGTCACATTCTGAATAGGACTGGGGAGGTTTCTGGGAAGTTCCCTCAGAAGAAGCTTTATTTCTAGTAAAGAACAGCAGTGAGGCAAACTTGAGCATAATTTTATAATTGCTTTCTCATTGAGAAACCTTCCCATGTGAGATATTTCAAACCACTTTCGACAAGGCAGTATTTCCTCCTATAAAAAGATCTATCAGAGAAATGATACAAGAATTGGCCTTTAAAATTTGTGATGCCTTTTTATAGTTTTTATCACAGTGTAGTTATATACAGTATTTTATTTGAAGTTTTACAATAAAGCATGCATTTAAACACATCTGCGGTAAATACGCTCACAAAGTCAGCAGTTATTACAAAACCCAGGCTTTTAGAATAGATTTTTTTTTCCTCCTGTTTCTCTCAGGGTATTTGTAAAACATGAAGTCCAAATGTCTGAGCTTTTCCCAACTTCCCCACACAGTTTCTGCCTTTCCTGAACACGTCCGCTTCCGCTTTGTGCCCTCTGCCCACTGCACTTGGCCTGCCCTAAAGACCCCTCCCCGCCCCGCCAACCTCTGACTCACTCCCCTCCCCCACCCACCCCCACCCATTCCTCCCCACCCTGGGCAAGTCCTACTTCTCTGACTCTCACAGCCTAACGCAATGTCCCCCCTGCCCCCACGCAGAGCAATTACTGCTGACCGATGGCGTTGGCAAGCAGCCCGGGATTGCCATGAAATAGCTCTTCCACTGCTCTGTGTTAGAACGTCACTCACACACTTCACTGCCGTTGGGTTCTCCCTGAGTTCCATCTTATCTCCTCGACTGGCCTGGACCATTACCGTGCTATTTTTTGTGTCCTTCAGAAAGCCCAGCAGAGTCGCCCTAGCACGTGACGTTATCGCTGCGAGGTCTTGTTTTTGCTCTTTCCCGCTTTCCTGACTATTTTCTGCAGAGTCCACGCACTTTCCCTGCGTATCCCCTAGCCTGGACTTCTTTCTGGTGATCCGAAGCTCTCAGTTCTGTTTGTCTTGGAACCTGGAACACACGCAAACCGTGCTGTGAGCAGCTTTCTTTAAAATGGGCAGATTAGATATTTGAGTAAACAAGTCCTTTCCCATCAACGACTTTAAAAAATTTACAGCACTGTGTGTTATAGCTTAGTCAACATTCCGACTCGGGTAAGTGTAACTCGTACTTCCATACCCGTCGTCAAGATTTCTCACGCAGCCAGCAAAGCCGAAACGGCTCCATAGCCGTGATTAAGGGAAGGCCAGCGGGAGGCTGTTAGGCCGGTGAGGCTGAATTACCCTGCTCATTTCATACCCAGAAACATTAGAGCGCTCAGCTAGCTGCGCTAATTTCAATTATACCAGGGAGACCCAATCTGTGAAATGGTGAGAAAGATTTTTATTTTATTGCCAGACTTGAAACCAGACCTGAGTGGTGCTTAAAACTTCAGTTACATGAGCAGAGGGGTTTCTTCTCACTCGAGGAGCGGCTCTTACGTCTCTGAGCTGGCATGGGTTCAGCAGAGGAGATCTCTGAGCCATGTGTTGGCAGCTCCTACTTGTTGTGAAGCAGTGTGTATGTGCTTCTGTGGCTTAAAAACAAATAAACAAGCATAAACCCACTGATCTTCTGGCTTGCACACTTGGGGACAGTGTGGCAGAGAGTGTCCTGAGTCTGTTGGGACTCCAGCCCTCCATAAATGCACCAATCCTGCAACGTCAGAAGACAACGAGCCTCCCTCCACCAGCACAAAAGTGCCATATAAAATTGCAAGAGGTGCCTAAGGGGGCTGAGAATTTCTGAGTTTGCACAGCCCCTAACCTGGTAAGAACTCCATCCCGGAAGAACCAGGGGCAGCCTCTTTGCTGTGTTTGGAGAAGCCTCAGGGAGTCTCAGCAGCCTGCAGTCAAGCTTTACATGCCCTCATTATAAAGGGGGCCTTTGGCCCAGAGCACTGCCTCCTGCTGAAATGCAACACATCACAATCGCACGTGCATACCCAGCCCTGGGACCAGGGGAGATGAACACGCTAAGCCAGCGTTGAGGCCTGAGCCTCGCAAGGCCTGTCCTGGAGCCTGCCTCCGACAGAGGGCCCACGCCATTTGGACTCTCTCCGTAGACATGTGTCTTAGTCACTCGGGCTGCTGTAACAAAATACCAGAGACCAATATTTATTTCTCACAGCCCGAAGGCTGGAAGTCCAAGGTCAAAGTGCCGGCAGATTCAGTTCTTGGTTAGGGTTCTCTTCTTGGCTTGCAGAAGGATGGCTGCTTTCTCACTGTATCCTAACATGGGGTGGAGAGATGAATGCTCTGATCTCTCCGCTTCTTATGAGGGCATTAATCGATAATGGGGTCCCATCTCATGACCTCATCTTAACCTAAAGACTCCACTTCCACATAACATCAGATCGGGGCTTAGGGCTTCGACGTATGGATTTAGAGGGACACAAACATTCAGTCCAGAGCAGCATGTGAACTTAGAAACGTGAGAAGAACGTATCCATTCATGGTGGACCACATAGCTGAATGGTCACAAGGAAGAATCAGGCCTGGAAAAGTCAAACCAGAAACAAGCTGCAGCTGGAGCAGGGGTTGGGGATGGGGAGCTGAATCAGAATGGGTGACTGGAGATTGGATGTCACTTTTGCTGTGAGGCAGGAAAAAAAGCAAGACTCGCCATCAGGCTCAGGTGTGTTAACGACAGAGCATGAGAATAGATTTCCACACCTCTGGCTGCTCAAGTCCACAGAGCCTCCTGAAACCAGGAGTCTCCTTCTAGCCCTAGGAAGTTCCTGTCCTGGGGTGTTAGCGACTTATTTGTTTGTAATGTGTATTCCTGCCATGAGCTTCTCTTCCCCTGAATTCGTCTGGGTCAAGGCTGACTGGAATAGCCACAGGGACCAAGTCACATCTCCAAGGCTGTCCCAGGCTGGGCACACTGAGAGCGGATCTCTGGGGAAAGAGGCTGGTATGGGTTGAATTGTGTTCCTCAAAAAGATACATTGCAGTCTTAACCCTTGGAACCTATGGATGTGACCTAATTTGAAAATGGGGTCTTTGCAGATATAGTTAAGATGTAAGTTAAAATAAGGTCACGCTGGAGTAAGGTGGGCCTTTAATCCAATACGACTGGTGTCCTTATGAGAAGAGGAGAAAGACCCAAGCGCAGACACACAGAGAGACCCTCTTGTGAAGATGGAGGCAGAGACGGGGCAGAGGCAGCTGCAGGCCAAGGATTGCCGTAAACACGGGACGCTAAGAGAAAACCGTGGGGCGGATCCTTCCCGAGAGCCCTCAGAGAGAGCATGGCCCCGCTGACCCTTTGATTTCAGGCTTCTGGCCTGAAAGAACAAGTATCTGTTGTTTTAAGCCACCAGTTTTTGGTAATTTGTTACAACAGTCCTAGGAAGCTAGCACAGGGAGAGATTTTTTAAAGAGTGAATTCAGAAGAGTCCCAGAACCCCGCGTTTTGCCCAGAAAGGGCAGATGTGAACAGGAGCTATAGCAGGAGACCTTGCACGGAGGGACGTTGGAAAGATGCTCTCTGCCTGCCTGAGGGAAGGGAGGCAGAAGGAAAAGACTAGGTGGAGGCTCCAGAGCGACAGCTCTCCATCTGACATTGCCACCCCTCCCCACCAGTGCTCACTTGAAATTCCAGAATGTTCAGTGAGTGAATATCAGCTATAATCAAAGAAGGAGAAAGAGGGGAAGGAGGAGAAGAGAGAATGCAAGGTGGGAAAGATGCAGTCCTTCCCATTAATCAGGTTACTGTCTGGGTAAGGAGGTGGCTAAGTATGTGTTTTATTATATACACTATTATCTAATAGAAATGTATTAGAATAGGGCAAATTCAAGTGCTGCTCTTAACAGCCAGAAGGGGCTTCCAACCTAATTTCTGGGTGCTGGAGTTTGCAGGGCAAACTCTTTGGAAAGGAAAAGGTAAGTTGGTCCTGAGGGAGCTGTGGAAGTTAGCCAGACACATTGCTGGGTGGGAGGTGAGGAAATTGGACCTACACCATGGAAAGTAAGACAGCAGAGATCATAACCAATGCAAAAGCCTGGAACCTGGTGCAAACAGCATCTCAGATTCTGTCTCTGTGCTTCCTCAAAGCTTCCCACCTTGCTGAAAGGAACTGATGATCATGCTCTTTGTATGATTAGACTCCACAAAGGACCCCTCTGCAAAGGCCATCTCATCTCTCTGATGTTACTAGTCAATGAGTTTGTTTTACATTTCATCATTCTGTAGAAAGGAATCTCACTTTCTGATGCTCTTACTAGGCACTTAAACAGTATACACCTAGCTGCCTGTTCCCTGTTTGCAATGTCTTCCTTTCCATGCATGCAGAAATGGAGATCAAGCCTGACAGTATCTTGAACTGGTTTTGAGAAATGTTCTCATATAAGAGTTTTCAAACATGAAAAGGCTCTTTAGAGACTGCTCTAAAATAACATTACATCAGAAGCAAGTTCTGCTTTCCAGATTTCTATAGGTCGATTTCTTGAGATGCCAGAAATTTTTAAAGTGTCTTTTGGCAGCGATGACAAATTTGCACCACACCACCCCATCCCTCTGAATCTCCGTCCTGTCACCCAGGCCAGAAGTATCCTTAGCAGTGTCTCAAAGGAAGGTCTCAGAGTGACCCCAGGTCTCATTGGCAGTATATGTTGACACTTTGTGCCTTACTTATATCCAGTTAAGTATATTTATGAATTACAGTACCTAAGTTCAACTAAACAAGACAACTCAAAATAGACAAGCAGCTTGAAAAGATTGAGGACAAGGAATAATGCAAAACCAAGTCAATGTCAAAAGGATGGCAGACCTTCCCCTTCCACTCATCATTTCAACTCTTTATCAGCTAAAAACCAATCATCTACAACTTGAGGGATAAAAATAATATTTTTGTGGGAGGATTATAATTGAATAAGCTTGGGGTTTTTCCATAATATTTTAATGTTGAAACAAACTGTATTCATATTGGAATATATTTATCAAGCAAATTTAGAGAATTCTCTGCTAAACAAGCAGTTAATAGGGTCTGTATTAGTTTCCTATTGCTGCTATCACAAATTACCACAAACTTAGTGGTGTAAAACAATACAAATTTATTATCTCCCTGCTCTGGAGGGCAGAAAGCCTAAAATCAAGGTATCAGCAAGGCTGTATTCCTTAAGGAGTTTCTAGGGAAAAATCTGTTTCCTTACCTTTTCCAGCTTCTAGAGGCCACCTACATTCTCTGGCCTGGGGCCTTCTTCTGTATCTTCAAAGCCAGCAGTGTAGCATCTTCAGATCTTTCTCTCTGACAAAGCCCTGCTTCTGCTAACACATCTTCTCGGACCCTGACCCTCTGGCCTCCCTCTAATAAGGACCAGGGATTGCATTGGGCCCACCCAGATAACCCAGGATAATCTCCTGGTCTCAAAATCCTTAACTTCATCCCATCTGCAGAGTCCCTTGCCATGGAAGGTAGTGTATTCACAGGTGCCTAGGGTTAGATATCTTTGGAGGCCATTGTTCAGGTTCTTTACGTAGTGCATATTTACACAGATACATAAATGTACCTTTCTCACTACAATAAAAAAAAATTGCCTTTAAATTAGACAGATCTTGAAATAGAACCTGCTGTTCACATTTATTCTCCTCATTTTCCCCTTCAATCACTTACATAATGTCCTGGAAGAAGAAATAATAACCTCAATAAACAACCCCAATCAATCACTTTAACAAATGTTTATTGAGCTAGTATCATGGTTTAGCAAATTTACTTTGCTCCATTTTTCACACAGGAACCTGGGCAAAGCTGTAATCAGTACAACAGTCAGCACTGGCTTCAGTTGGCAGTTTGCACCGCAGTGTTGGGTCACAAAACAAAGGGTCAATTCAGAGGAGAGAAAAAATCGGTCCAATCGGTTGTTTGGCTTTCACATAGGCAAAACAACCATTTGACTGATGCACTCTTTCATTTTTCATGCAGTTATTTTAGCACCTTATAACTACAAGCTAAGTGTGCCATTTATATAAACATACAGTAGTCTATTTACAGGGTTATCAAATGTTTTAATTCATCTGTGAAATTGACATTAACCACTCCCAACACTTATATTTACCTATGGCACACCCAACCCTCACCCCCACACCCACCCCTGCCGCCTCCTGTTTTTCCCTTTTCGCCTCAGGCAGAGTTCTTCATCCAATCAAGTCATTCTTTTTTGTTTTTAACTGAACAAGAATTCCATGAATGCCTATTATGTGCCGGGTACTGAGTTGGCCAAAAATGTAGCATGATGTGCAGTGACACTGACAATATTTTTTGACAAGAGGATCTAAGGGTCCCCTAGCAGTGTGAGTGGACTCCACAGGTTGGACAAGCTCTCCGGGAGGTCAGGGAGCAGTCATTGTGTCATCAGTGTCAGTATTCTCGGTCAGGCTGCTGTGAGGTGGGGAGGCCCCAGAACTCTGGAGAGCAGTACTACATCTTACAGCACTTTGTGAAAATGCGCTTTACGAAAATGTCTTGGGAATGCAGGTCTGTTCACTGAGGATGCAAATGGGCAAATGTGCAAAAGTGTCTCTGGTACCTTTTCCTTTTTGAGGTCCCATTTTATTGGGAAGTTGTCTAATAAGTTGGCAGAGTCTTAACTGAAGTCTCTTGGTAGAAGAGGAGCCTGAGGGTCCCAAAGGGGATATCACAATGAAGGAATGAAGAGTTTGGACTGATGGCCCAGTCTCAACCTCCACCTGGATGGAAGAAGGAGGTGGAAGTGGAGGGGACAGGGGTGACATTCTGGCACAGTGTCAGAGGCTGCAAACCCCTCCAGACATAGCCCTTCTTGCACAGAATTTATGGTCTGGGATTACTTGGTTTGGCATGTGAGCATAAACTTAAAAAAAATGCTGTACCAATGTTACCAAGACCTGGCAGATCTAGATGAGAAAGGGCATCCTTAAAGCATTGAACAAAGACACACTGGACCACACAGGACCATTTTCAACAGCCATGAATCACAGCAACTATAACCTGGGGTCCATGGGCAGACTAATCAGACTTCCCAGTTTTAAACCCACTGGACTTCGGGGATGAGAATGACCCTCGGTACTGAAAAAGCCTCTAGGATGCTTAAGTAATTGTGGGAGTGGGGATAGGAGAGATCAAGAAGGAGCAATATGAGCTTCCTGCTAACAGAGGGAAATGGTGGCTTGACATGTCCCTGGAGAAATGCAATAAAAGATGTGTGACTATATTTGTGACTATATTTTGTGACTATATTTTAAATATATTATTTAAATATATTTATTATTTAAATATATTTTAAATTTTATTTATATATTAATATCAATATATAAATATATTTATATATTTAATATTTATATATTAAATATTAAATATTGTGACTATATTTTACCCAAGATGGTAGCATGAGTAACTCACATCTGGTTGTCAACATCCAAAGCTGCTCAACATACCCCAACAATTACCAGGATGATTATTGCTACCAGAACACCTTAGGATCAGGAGCAAGAGTGCCCTAAGTGTTATCCAGCAAATGGGCTCGCTGCCCGACACACATAGAAGCCAACACTGTGGCACTGGCTTTTGAAAAAAGTGCAGATATTCTCTTGTGGGTAATTTGCATTCCTGGAGATGTCCAGATAGATAGATAGTCATCTCAAAGTACCCTACTAGAAAAATCTCCTGAGGTCATTTCCTTTTGGTCCTCAATTTTGTAAAGGATTATCATACCGAAGTTCTTTTGTAAAAAGATGCCGCAGCACAAGTGGTTAATGGTCAGATAAAGTATAGTAACGATGTACCGTATACTTGAAAATTGCTTAGAGAGTAGATCTTAAGTGTTCCTACCGTACAAAAGTACATGAAATAAAATAGCTTGATTTTGATACTAAAATAGCTTGATTTTGCCATTTCACAATGTACACAAAGATCAAAACATCATGTACACTATAAATATATACAATTTTTACTTATCCATCAATAAATAAGTAAATGTCAATTAAAGTAACCCCTCTTAAAGTGGGAACTGAAATTTTACAGTAAATATAAAAACATTTTGATAGTTACTTTACCTTAAATGATAAAAACTGAAACTTACAAATGATTAGTTTATATTATACTTAACAAAATCTAGGGTACATTGCAATTACGCCTTAACTTTAAAAAAGATAAATTGCATGAGGGCATTATTATTTTTTAAATAAATTGTATCATAGCCTAATAAGACATAGTTCACTTGACATTTATGCTTGGCTTTGGCAAGATGGTCATAGGGAAAGTAATCAGAAGAAAAAAATTCTAGAGCTGCGTTAATTTTCCCAGTGCTTTCCTTAATCCTTTGGCAGTCAACTCATTTTCTGCCTAGGCATACAAGCTGCCTTACCTTTACTAAATTTCTCTCAATCGTTCATCAGGTTAACTCTACCAGACTCTCATTTGCCAAAACTTTGAGTGTAATTCCAACAATTTTCCCACAATACTTTCATCCATTTTATGAATTCCTGACTCTCTTGTATTTGTATTTTATGGTTGAATTTTTAAGAACATCTGACCATCAGCAAGAGAGAAGCCACAAAAGGCCTTGACGTGATTGAGCTGAGAAATACTCCAGTGTTAAACTGAAAGGGTTGTTTGTCTAAGGACTAATTTCCCAAGTGGTCAGATCATTAGTGAATGTTTTCAGGCCTTGCTGGTTTTTGTTTGCCTCTGACTTTGGCTTCCCTGTGCATCCCACAACCTCAGAACTGTAGGGACTCCTCTAATGAGTATGGGAATAACAAGGACTCCCTAGCGTTTGAAACTCCCATTGTCTCAGAAACTAAGTTTCCCATCCAGCCCAAAAGCCAATTTATTCTCTAATATGTCTGTACTGGAGTAGGATGACTTGTTTGCAGCTGTACCTCACCCTCATTTGTGAATGATTTTTATGAAAAATGAGTCCTGGGTTGTGAGCATACCAGGAACACACCTTCCCTTCAGGCCAGAAAGCACTTAAAATAATCCAGGCCAGGCATGGTGGCTCACGCCTGTAATTTCAAGACTTTGGGAGTCCAGGGCTGGAGGATTTCTTGAGGCCAAGAGTTCAAGACAAACCTGAGCAACATAGCAAGACCCTTGCTCTGCAAAAAAATTTTTGAAAATTAGCTGGGCCTAGTGGCGCACACCTGTAGTCCCTGTGACTCAGGAGGCTGATGTGGGAGGATCACTTGAGCCCAGAAGCTGGAGGTTACAATGAGCTATTATCGTACTACTGCACTCTAGCCTGGGTGACAGAGCAAGATCCTCTCTAAATAATCAATCAGTCAATCAATCTATGCAATTGTAAATATGTTCATATATAAATGAATTTTAAAACTACACATCAGACTACATTCTTAAGTCTGCCCAGCAATGAAGACTTTTAAAGGCCAATGTCTCAGCTTCTTTTATGAGACAAGATAGATGCTGTAGATGCCATCATTGAGAAATGAAAGTCAGTGTCATGTGCTCTATTTTTCCCTGGGGAAAGTCAAGGAAGGGCACTGCATTTACACCAGAACGTGCTGACAATGTCTAACTGCATTGAATCTTATCTGCACAAGCAGTAAATCCCCTCACCCGGGGAGCTGATGAGAGAGCTGGTTTGCTCCATTGCCGCTGCCAGCCAAGGCTTCGGTTCTTCCGTTCCCCAAGAGGTTTCATTTCAGAACTGAGGTGATAAAGTACTCAAATGGCACAATCCAAGTCTCAAGGAATTTTAACAGTAACCCCCTTTGCAAAGCAGGGGACAGAATGCACTGTCCTGCCGTAAACTTCCTGGCAATCCTCACAGTAATTTGACCACCTGTGCTCATATCCATGACCAGGAAGTTTGATTTACCCAGTTCATGAAAAGTGAAAACTGGACTTATTAAGTTACACCAACCCCAAGGCACATTTCATTTTGATGTGTTTAATACAGTCCCAGTACTAAAATCTACTGGATAGATTTTAAATTTCCACTTTTATCAGCATATAGCTCAAAGTTACAGGATGCCAACTAGGCAAATGATTTAATGAAAGCAGAATGAACACACAGGCTTGAATACTACTAAGAGATGCAATGGAGATTTGTTTTTTAAGGACGATAAGTAAATCTGATGAAAGAAAACGCAGTTGAAGAAAATTGTAATTAAGAGTGTCCCTGAAAATATAATAAAAACTCCTCCTGGGTTAGAGGTACACATTTTGTGTCTCTTAACACCACCTAGACTTCAGATCCTTGCAAAACTTGGAGGCCCATGTATTCCTATTGTACACGTGCCAGGTGATGGATTTGATCCAAATGTTATAATGACAATTCAGTCTGTGGTCCTAGAACTTGGAGCCAGACTCCTCAAAGTCTGGACCTTCCAAAGAAAACAGCCTTGTTGGTGTTTATTTATATGCCTCCTTTGTTGCTTTGGCTCCAATTACCTGATAAAAGGGCTTGAAAAACATGCATAAAATATGCATGAAGAGCATGCATAATATACATAAAAGGCCTTGCAAAATGTCTCTTGAAGAACATACATAGAATTTAAACAAGGCCGGTGCTTTTTTCAATCTTCATGGCAACTCTACAAGGTAGATATTGTTATCACAATAACAAACCCCAAGATTCGAAAAGAAAATACTTGAAGGAAAGGGGTGGCTGAGCTACCCCAGAGAAGGGAAAGGTAAAACTTCTCTGATTTCTCTGGGGATAAAGAAAGACACGGCATCTCCCAGAAATCTCTTTGAGTCTGAGATGCCTGGAAATAGCTGTTTCTGGGAAACGCAATCAGGCTGAATCAAGAGTAACATACTAATTCCAAATCCTCACAATTACATGTTGAGAGCCTGCCTAGATATCCTGGGTGCCACCTTGCAATAGGCCAGTTGTGTCGCTGACAGCTCGGTGCCTATCAGGGAAAAGACACACTCTCAGTTGGCGCCTCTTATAGTCACATTAATCCAACTGAAGTGTGGTTCTGGAACACAGCCAGTCTAGCCCACTGAGGCAAGACTTGATGGAGCACAGGCTAGCATGGAGAGAGCTGGACAGCTCAGGGGATGGAGGGTGGAGGGAACAGAGCAGTTAAAATGTCTGTATGGTGAGTTTTCAGGCATTACTGATACTGTTAATAAAAAGACACATGGAGCTAACATCCCATGGCATAGATGTGGAAACAAAGGCAGACACCTGACTCAGAAGGGCTGACAGTGATCAGCCCTATTTCACTGGGCTCATTTTAAGTGGAGGCTATGTGGGCTTCAAGATAAAGATGTTAAATTATGAATACAGGACAATCTCAGCTAACGCAGAATCATCAACCAAAAGACAGTTTTTATACTTCCAGAGTGTTCAAATACTCATAACTCCTATTCCTCCCAGGCCCAGACAAGACATAAGAAAAGTTAAAACATAGTCCCTGTCTGGAAAGAAGGATGTCCAGTTAGCAAGGCAAGAATAGTCTGAACCAAATGAGGAAAAGATGTACCACAGGAGGTTTTGTCTAATTCGTACAGCTCAAACAGTAAGTTCTGTAACAGTTCTGAGGATGCAGAAATCCTTAAAGGTGAGCTGGACCTTCCAGGGTGAGGGGTTTAAGTTGGGACACAGGCAAGCATCTTACAACATAAGCGGAGGCATGTAAAAAAAGAGAGTATTGGACTTTGAAAACATTGAGAAAGCCAAACCATAAGGTAAAGACTAGAGCCCCCAAATGAGATTCATACTTGATAATCAGACCAGTGATTTTCGAACAATGCAAAACTTACTACAAGTAGACATTGCAAAGTGTAATGAGAGAGCCTATGGAACACATCCCTCCCCCATGCCAGCTCCTGCCCACCCCCACCCAAGTATGTTTTAATCAGGGTATTTAGCTTTGATCTGTTTTACATATTCAGGTTCCACATAAGATTTTATTTTAGAATAACTTGTTTGTAAAAAGTTTTAAAACATTATAGGGACCCTAACAATGAGAACAAGAAAAATAATCTGCAAAATCATAGTTTTTAAAAAGCCAAACATTTGCAGACTAACAAAAGTTGAGTTAACTTATAGCCAGCATGCTAGCACGGCAAGAAATGCTAAAAGAAGTTTCTCAGGTCCAATGGAATTGATACCAGAAAAAAAGCACACGTCTACTAGAAACAATAAAGGGCACCAGAAATACATTTTAAAAAATCAAATACCTGGGAATAAATCTAAAACAATAAGTGGAAGCCCTCTACACTGAAAACTAAAGAATATTTGCTAAGAAAAATTAAACAAGGCTTAAATAAATGAAGACATATACCATGTTCATGGATTGATAGACTAAATATAGTTGAGCAGTCCATTTGGAGACTTCCACTTCTGGCCAATAGAGAGAAATATAATTTTATCTCCAACTAAAAAACTAGACAAAATATATAAAACAACAGTTTTTAAGACAGTGGGTATAGGGCAATAAAAAAAATTATTTCTAATAAGTGGGGGAAAAATTGAGTCCTATGACTGTCCCAGCATGTGGCCTTGTATTTCCAGGCTGAGGCACAGGGAGGGGTAATCTAGGTAGAGCCCAGCAGACTTCTTAAACTGAAGAGATGAAGTTGATAATCTGGGGAGATCCAGGCAACCAGAGTTCACAGGACAGAGTGTCAGAGAGGAGAGAGTTGCATGGAAAGAGAACTCCAAAGATCTGAGAAAGTCTTTTTTGAGCACATTTAACAATCATTTTTTATTTATATTTTTTATATTTATAAAATTATAAAAATAATTTTTAAGCAATTTATATAATCAAATATGTCTCTGCTTTCCTTTCTAACATCTGGGTTCACTGTCTTGCTTAGGAAAGTCTATCCTACTCTAAGGAATTTATTTTATGAATTTGGCTCAACATTTTAAGGGCATATTCTTCTGGGGGCTTTCAGCACCAGACATACCAACCTTAAAGAGAGCAAGAACAGCAAAGGAATATTTGCAGAAAAGCATGACTGCAAGTGGGGAACAGTTTAGAGTATAAAGTGGTTAAGAGCTCTGGAGTCAGATAGTCCTGGATGTGAGCTCCATTTCCTGGGTGAGAGTTCTGGGTGAATAACTGTGAGGATTTTAAACAAGTTACTTAACCTCCTCCTCCGTAGAAGAGGGATATTAGTACCTACTTCATATGCCTATTATGTGTATAACAACTAACAATAATGTATGTAAAGATTTAACAGAGGGCTTAGCACACAGTAGATGCTCAGTAAGTAATCACCTTTGTTACTACTGTTACTAGCACAGAAAAAGCAGGAAAGAATTTTAGAAAGATAAGCTAGGGTTAGAGAGTTTAGACTTTGATCTCTACAGGGTGAAAAACAATGGAAGGTTTGGTAGCCAAGGAATAATATAAGAGAAGTGGTGTTTAATAAAAATTCATCTTTCTTCGAAACCAGCCTGAGCAAGAGCAAGACTCCGTCTCTACTAAAAATAGAAGGAAATTAATTGGCCAACTAAATATATATAGGAAAATTTAGCCGGGCATGGTGGCACATGCCTGTAGTCCCAGCTACTCGGGAGGCTGAGGCAGAAGGATCGCCTGAGCCCAGGAGTTTGAGGTTGCTGTGAGCTAGGCTGACGCCACGGCACTCACTCTAGCCCTGGCAACAGAGTGAGACTCTGTCTCAAAAAAAAAAAAAAAAATTCATCTCTCTTTAAGGATCCATGGTATCCTTTAAAGGCTATATTTATATTTTACTATGAATTGTTTATCTCAAACTCTTATCTCAGAAAAAAAGATGACACATCTTAAACCCTATCACATTTAAAAACTTCTTGTGATTTGATCTGATTGTGATCATTTCTTCAATCCACATCTGATCTTAGGTGAAGATTCTTGCCCCATAATCAAAAATATATTCTGTCTTAAAACTGTGTAACTTGAATTTTCTGTAACCTTATTTGTAGGGAGGTAGGTATTGTTAATTCAGCTAAGAACAACTGAGGGTTGTCTCACTGGCTTTCACCTCACTCCTGCAGGCAGATACAATGTCACCTCACAGTAGGATGTGTCTGTCTTCCACATCTGTTATGAACTGAATATTTGTGTACCCCAAAAATTCATCTGTTGAAGCCCTAACCCTCAGTGTGACTATATTTGGAAATGGAGCTTTTAAGGGTATAAATAAGGTTAGAGGAAGTCATAAAGGTGGGGCCCTAATCCAATAGGATTAGTGTTCTTATAAAAAGAGACACCAGTGGTGGCTCTCTCTCTCTCTCTCTTTCTCTTTCTCTTGGCATGCATAGAGGAAAGGCCAAGTGAGCACACAATGACCACCTACAGGCCAAGACAAAAGACCTTAGAATGAAACCAAATTTGCTGGCACCTAGATCATGGACTTCCAGCCTTCAGGACTGTGAGAAAATAAATGTCTGTTGTTTAAGCCACCCAATCTGTGGCACTTTGTTACAGCAGCCAGAGCACACTAATACAACATCTGATCAAGCACTGACATCCAGAGTCAAACTCTCATTCTACATTGGACACTAGGAAATATTTTAATCTGAATGAAAGTTATTTTTAAGGGTAGGATTTCTGTTTCTCCATTCCTCCGAAGCCAAGGGTCCCTGGAGCCCAAGTGCTGGGGAAGGTGAAAGGAGCATCCTTTCTTTCCATTCAGTGGAGTGCTGGATCCCTCCTGCAGGAAGCATGGGAGAATGCGGATCTAGAAGCCACATGACCCAGTAAACCAAATATTCATGAGAGTTATAAAACACAGGAAAATATACAACTCAATTTTAATGCATATTCACGAAATCCTAGTTATAGCTTCTTCACAGAGAGATGCCATGTCTTGGCCCATAAGGTGCTTTTCTTACCTGCTGGTTTCCTTGTTTTGAGTTATTGTTGAGAGACAAAATATATAATCAGACAGTGGCCAGACCATATGTGAAAACAGAGCTCTAACCCACAACCTTCCCAAGAAACCAATCCCCAACCAATTTATTGCAGATTGTTTATCTGCAATAAACAGCCCAGGAAGCTCACCTGCTATAAGTCAGACTTGCAAGAAGCCAGACTGCTATCTCTACTAACAATCCAGGAAGCTGAACAACAACTTCTGTAGCAATCAGCCCAAAATATCCAGGGCTCGATTAACAACAGCTTCTCTAATTTTTTGACCTCACTTCCAACTTAGGACCAACTAGAGAAAGCCAAATATGGACCCCTCAACAATCACATGGCTGCTCTGCTTCTGGTTAGCCAACTGCAGCTTCCACACTCCAACAGCCTCCCATCGGGCACACCTGCAGCCTTCCCTTCTTCCCACAAAAAGCTCAAAAGCTCTCCCACTCCTCTCCCTGCCTTTGAGTCTGCCTCACGCGAGTCACAGTGGCCGACTCCTTTGCTGTTACAATGTCTGAATAAATAGCCTCTATTTTTCTCATTTGGTTGTTTTTTATTCATTTTTATGCTGTCTTTTCATTTATTCCCTAGAAGATTTGAGAGATTCTTTTTCTCCCCAATTGTGTCTTCTGAAACATTTTCTCTGATGTTTATGATGAAGATACTGTTTTCTTTTGCAATTACAAATTGTTAAGGGATGTATCATACAATATAAAAAATCATGCTACATACTTGTGAAAATATAAAGTAATCTCTAGCATGGGGAAGAGGTACACCAACTCTCAAAAAGAGAAAATTACCCCCATTTTTCTGGCAAATATGAACTTTGAGTATAGCACAGAGGGTCCAGGTCCCCAGGGTTATTGCTCTAAGCCAGTGTTGTGTACACAGGGCCCCCGGCCACCTGTTCTTGTTCTCTCCCACCCCCGTGTCACTTTTTCAGGAGTATTTATAGTGACTTGCCTGTGTTCCTGAGTTCCAGGATCTGCCCCCTGGCACCTGAAGCTCCCTGTCTTCACTGTGCCATTGTTCACTAAGCCGCACTGGTTGCCTGGCCTCCCGGGTGTCCCCCCCCCCAGACTGGGCACACTGTCTAGGTGCTTGTTTTGCTCAAGCCAGAGAAAGAGGAGGCATGAGGAACACTTCAAAAGCAGCTTTCAAACTGCTGATCTTGGCAGCTCTGCTGTTTTGAAAGACAACAGAACAGTGGGAAGGGGGAAGATTTCATTCCCCTGGAGCTTCTCTGCTTCGCTCTGGAAACAATAGTAACAAAGTGCATTTTGGGAAGAATCATTTGAACCAGGTCTTTATCTGCATCGCTTGGAGTAAGGTTTCATAAAAAGCAAACCATCAACCAAAAATACTCTCCATTTAATTCAGAGGAACATTCATTTTAGTCTGGATTGTTTCTCATCAATGAAAATGAATAGGTAACTCCTTAAAGTTAGGTGTTGCTAATATATAGAAATCCATTTCAATGAATTCAGAAGCTGGGGGATTTCTGATTCTCTGTAATCGATCACACTGGCAAATTTTAAATGACTTGATGGAAAATGAAGGCCCCATGTTGCCATTTGGTGTTCAAGGGCTTGTTTCTTTTGTCGGTAGGTGGGGTGGTGGACTTCTCGGGGTTCACCGCGGCTTAACCTGTGCAGATTACAGCACCCAACAAAGGCTCAACAAAGCGTCGTAATATAATTCATCTGCAATTTTCCAGGAGGAAAGTGCCAATGATTAAACAGCTTCAAGTAACAGAGTTAGAAAGAGAAGCATCGACACAATCTACCAGTCTACTCTTGTCTGTCTGTAGATACTGGTCAGGCAGCTACTATGACCTGGAGACATTGGGTCCAACTGCCAGTGACAGTGTAGACTGGAAATCACAGCTCCTTCTTCAGATTAACACCCACTGTTGGGTGCTGCGGGCATTGAATTCTGAGGGATGGAAGGGAAGAGAGAACATGAGGCTTTCTCAGTGGTCGGTTCTCAGAGCCTGGCGTTTGGGATAATCAGAGCTTTCCTACCACCCAAGTTAACAGTTCTATGGTATCTCCTTTTTTGCTGTTTTTGCTAAAAGAGTATCTTTCTCTTTAGTAACCCTGGTCTGGGACCGCAGGAGAAAAAAAGGAAGGAAGAAAACCCCAAACTCCTTATTTGTAATGTTGGAAGAACTTATCCCGCAACACTGAAAAAGCCCACTGTGACACAAAAGAATTATTTTCTATATGGAACTAGAAATAATTAATGAGATTTGAAACTAGTACAAAGCAAACAACCAAAAGGCTCTGCTGAATTATTGGTGCAATGGGAAGAAAAATGGGTTTTGGGTCAGATGGATCTAGATTTAAGTCCTACACCCCCTTTCAGCTTGCTGGGACCTTAAGCAAGCAGGTTGACGTTTGAGCCCAGTTGCCTTATCTCATGACGTCGTAAGAGAATAAGTGAGCATCTGACACCATGTTTGGCACAGGGTTATTTTTTATAGGCTCATTTTTACTTTCTAACCTTCATTCTATGTAAGGGACTGTAGTCTCTATGAGGTCCCTTTTGGAGACTAGGAAAATATATGGTTCAAAAAGTGGTTGATTTTTTTTTTTTATCTTCACTGCTTTTATTTTGTGATTTATCTGATGGTAATACTATATTTTTTAAAATCACAATTTTTTGTATGTTTATTAATATTTTATGAGGCAATTATAATTCAGTGTAAAATATAAGAATGTTTTAAAACATAATTTTATTTTATCTGATCTAACACATATGTTTAGACAGAATGAAGTTATTATAGTTCCATATTGAGTCAGAGGAAAATAAGAAGTTTAGTAGAATGTAAAGTGTGGTATTAATAAAATAAATGTTGACCTTTAAGTCTACAATGTTCTTATAAAAAAACTTAAATATATGCAAAGGTAGAGAGAATAGTATAATGCACCCTCGTGTACCTGTCACCCAGCTTTAGCAATTATCATATTTTGCCAACATGGTTTTGTCTATAAATCACCCTTCAATTCTCACCATTTTCTCTTCCCTGGAGTGTTTTAAAGAAAATTCTCAACATCAAATTTGAGTGTGTATTTCTGATAAGGACTCTTCTTATTTTATACAATCACATTACTGTTAGTATATCTAATAAAATGTAAAAAGTATTCCTTATATAGTTCTTATCTATTCTCAGTATCTACTCAGTGTTTAAATACTCTGATTATCTCAAAAACATCTTTCTACAGTTGACTTGCTTGAGTCAGGTCCAAATAAGATCCAAACGTTGTATTTGGTTGATATGTTTAAGTCTCTGTTAATCAACACCATTCCTTCCTCCCTGCCTCCCATTCCAATGCCATTTATTTGTTGAAGAAATCAAATCATTCGTTTTATGGATTTTCCCATGATCACAGTTTGGCTAATTGTGTCGTTGTGGTATCATTTAATATAGTCCCTGTCCCTTGTACCTCCTATAACTGGTAGTTGAATCCAGAGGCTTGATCAAACTCAGGTTCAATTTTGTCATTGGAGGAGCCAGTACTTATCACTGATCATGTCAGTAGGCACATAATGTCTCTTACAGTGAGTTTTCCACTGCTCGGGGAAGACAAAAGGTATTTTGATTCCAACCCAGGCCAGCATAACTCTCCATATGTGGTGGAAAGGACATGATCTTAGAGCCAGCCAAACTTGAGATAAAATACTGAACTGTGTGACCATGGACAAGACATTGTGGATTTTACGTTTTTGGGTGCTGGATATTTTTGAATTCCTGTAAATATTCTCGAGCTTTGTTCTGGGATGCAGTCGAATTACTTGGAAACAGTTTGACCCTTTTGGGTCTTGTTTTTAATATTGTTGGATTGGCCCAAAGCAGCATTCATCTAGGGCTAGTTTCATGCCACTACTGAAGCAAGCCCTTTGAGTTCTCTACCCAATGCCCGTGAATTAGGAGGGTCTCCAGTCTGGATGATGGCCTGTGTGAGCACCAGGTACTACTGTTCCCCTAATCTGTTAGGCTAGTTCTTTCCCCAGCCTCAGGTAGTCTCCTCACACACATGCACCCATCAGTCCTCTACTGCATGCAGTATTACAGGCCTTGAGCTACAGACACTGCAGAAGCCAGGCAGTAATCCTCACTCCTATAAAATACACAGTACTGTAAAGATTACAACTTTCAGATAAAACCAAGCAAATTTTGCCAACTCAAACCTTAGACGTGAGTAGGATTACATCACCAAGCCAAATCTACTCTGCATAGGGCCATGAAAACGAGCAAACATGTGCAAGAGCCCCCTCAGGTCACCATACAGAAGTGCTTTTTTAGAGAATCCTTAAAGTAAGTCCCAGCTTTCTCTTTTCACACACACACACAAGAGCAAAATGCACCTTTGCAAAAAGTGTTTCCATTGGAAATCATCTTACTGCCATGGAGGAGGAGAAAAATAATTTAAAACAGATAAAAGAGTGGATCTGGATAACTCTTTTCTTTTAGAAAAAGAAAAACCACGCACTTTAATACCACAAGCCCATGTACGAATGCCATTCAAAATAATGGTTTTATATTCTCTAAATCCTTGGCATTAGTCTTTTTGAGGGAATATCATATATCACAAGGCTGCTTTTATTTTCTTCCCATCAGACAAGACTATCCCAAGCAATTACTGAATAGCTGATTCAGGGGCCATGATAAGGACGGAATGGGAATTTCAGAAGTTGTGTGGCTCCGTGGCCCCTTTAAGCCAGGGGCAGCGGGGGGACCATAGGCACATAACTAGTATTCATAATTTTCCTCAGTGCCAGTGGTCATGTCTCAGGCAGTCTGTACCACCTGGGTTTTTGTTATTGTTGCTGTTGCTATTGCTGGTGTTCTTTTAAGAACTCTTAGAAGTTCTAGAAACACTGAGAATTTGATTAGCTGTGAGGAAAAGCAGAGGATATCATACAACACTGATTATTTATAAGGGGCATTAGATGATACTGTTCTCAAAGACATTATAAGAATGAAATATGATAAATTAATAATATAAATTTTAAGGAAAAACATACCAGGTCTCTTCATAGATAATACAATTATCTGTATAGTTAAACCCTAAGCATGTCAATTAACTAGTTGTATCAATCAACAAATAGAAGCAGCAAAGTTTGCATCTTCAATCAATAACAAAAATGTAGTGATTTCTTTTATCCAAACCCTTGTTTTACGTTTAAACCTATCTTTCACTGTATGTGCTATGGACAGACCCCACTGCTGGACAAGAGGAAGGGGGTACCCTAAACAGTTCATCCAGCCCACGGAGAGCAGAAGGCTGTGCTTTGGGAGGGCAGATTAAATGTGTGTGTTTACTTGCTCTCCCTCATGGAATCCACTGAAATGACACTTAAACAAAGCGGAATAAATCCATAATAGTACTAAGTGCAGTGGACCAGAAATCTTGACATATTTCCAAAAACCAAGTATGCGGGATCGTATGGATTCAAAATCAGAGCAAGGAGTCACAGCTCTTTTCCCAAGAGAACCCTGTGCCAGTCTGTATCAGTGCCCTGGGGCTGCTCTAACAAAGTACCTGTGCCACAAATCGGGTAGTTTATAATCACACAAATTTATTGTCTTACAGTCCTGGAGGCTGGAAGTCCAAAATCAAGGTATCAGCAAGGTTGGTTCCTTCTAAGAGCTCCGGAGGAAAATCTGTCCCAGGCCTTTCTCCCGGCCTCTGGTGTTGCCAACAATCCTTGGCAAGTTCCTTGCCTTGCAGATGCATCACTCTGTCTCTGCCTCTGTTGTTCCATGGGTCCCCCTTGTATGTCTCTCTGTCTCTATGCCTCTTTTCCTCCTCTTATAAAGATACCAGTCCTACGGGCCTACCTTACTCCATTGTGACCTTACCTTAATTAATTACGTCTTCAATGACTCTATGTCCAGATAAGTTCACGTTCTGAAGTACTGGGTGTTGGAACTTCAACATATCTTTTGGAGGGACACAATTCAACCCCTACCAACATCATTCACCTGCATGCTTTCGGATCCATTTCCTCTCTCTCTCCTCTTCATGTCACTGACACTGTTGACCCCCACAATCTACATTTTCCAGACTCCCTTGCCAAACCGGCTTCTGGCGGGTGTCAACCAACCAGAGACACTGGCAAGGGACAGGAGGATAGGAGGCAGCCAGGGCATTTCTCCCCTCTTTCTGCTTTGGGCAGTGTCTCTAGCAGTAGCTGCATCTGCTCTGTGATTCTAGCTCCTACTGGAAGGCTCGCTCTAGCGAGGACGCTGCTCTGGAGTTCCAGCACCCAGCCGGGGGCGCCTGGGCTGCTGAGCTCTGGGAACACCATCCCCTATGCCGCCTCCACTTCTAAAATCTAAGTTGCTTCATCATCTTGTTTGCTCTGTCAGCTCTTCCAAGACCTTTATGTAATAATTAATTCCCCTAATTAAACTCCTTCTATTGAACTACCTGGCACAAGTTCTGTTTTCTTGACAAGACCCCTAACTGGCACAAGCTTCAAGAGATGCCAAGCTCTGAGTCAACCAGCAGAGAACAGAAGTAGGCCAGAGTGCAGACATCAGGACAACCATTGAGAGGACCGCCAGTGGGATGAGAGGACAGACACCAGGTCCCATGTCTCCTTCCATGCCCCCCAGCAAATCAGCACAATGGTCAGGGGGACTTTGTGGGAAATAGTAGCTGTAAGTGTGTAAAAGCCTTCACCTTTCTGAGTGGGCAGCCAATAGAAACTACTCACTGTTGATAAATTAACAAGTAGAAGCATACCCATATTTCTAGTTTAATGCTAGCAGCCACTAAAATAATTTAAAACAGCAGTAAATAAAAGTCATCTCTCCAGGCTTAGACTTGGGGTGGAGGTAGAAATGGGTTTATTTTGTTTTATTTTATCTCTTTCTGTACTACTTGAATTTTGCAAAGCTTGTGCCTCTGTAACTTGTTTAATTTTTTAAGCAATGATTTCAAAGACACAAGCGATTTTTTTTTTTTTAACAAGCCTGTTTCTGAGCCTCTGGTGAACAGCCCAGGGGGAAGGTAGGGAGGGAAAAAGCAAGGAAAACGTGAAAGCAGGCCCATGAATAAAGGAGCTAATGATCATGGATTAAATAATTGCTTTATGTATTACATTGTGGGTGGAGAAAATGCACGCACAGTGTGTTCCAAGTTAGGAAAACTGCCTCTCTTTCTTAATATAGATATTTCTGAGAATTATTGCTTGTTTTTAGGAGATGCATGAGTGTATTTGATTTCTTTTTTTAAGTCTCTACTCCTACTCCTGCTGTCCAAGACCAGGAAGAACAAGGAGGCCGATTTTCCCTTCCACATTGGCAGAGACCATAGAAGGGTCTGGAGCTCAAGCTGGCTCTGGATACTTGTAGTAGAAAGTCCTGGCGTGGCTGCACAGGCTGGTTAAGCAGTACTGCAGTGATCAGAAAACTTTCCTTACAATAGTGCTGTAGGATTGAAACTATACCTCTGCATCTCAATCTCTCAATCTCAGTAGCCATCTGCTACTTCTATGACCTTGGCCAATTTACTTAAATTCTCTGAACTTCAATTTCTATCTCTGCTAAATGGAGATAACAACATTTAGTCCACATAGTTGTTATAAAAAATGGGTAATATATGCAAGGAATTTTATAGAATGCCTTGCTCATAGCAGGATCTGAATGACATACATCCATTGTGGATGAGGAAATCAGCCCAATAAGGCTCTGTATGGTGAGACATAAGCAAAGAGGTCATTGAGGGGGATTCTTAGATATTAGTATGTTTTTCAATGCACCAGCTTGCTTATTAATCCCCACTTCTCCTCCATGAGGTCAAAGTATATTTGCTGACTCCTGTACAGAATGTTTTGAACAGGCTGACAACATCAGAGATGATCCCAAGCACAGCCAGACTTCTCAAGCCAGCTGCTTGCTCACTGTGGTTCCAGGGAGCAGATGCGGATGAGGCGTTCTCCATTTGGAGGGGATGGGAAAGACTAGAGTCCTTGAGATGTGACCCCAGAGTCAGGCTGGGCCAGGGTCTGAGTCTGGGGCTCCCGATGTAGTGGGTTGATAGTAAGAAGATGTTATCCAAACTGTGGTCCCGTGAGGAACCCAACATCCCTAGACATCTGCTTCCTAATTGCCACCTTGCCCCATCCCTTCTGGAACAGTGCAGGTAAAATGGGAGGAGCCTCGGTCAAAGAAAGTGAGTGAGTGAAGAAAAATGGTTGAGAATCTCCTGGGTATCTCAGCAAACCTCTGACATCAGCATTAACACAATGTTTAAGGAAATGGTAATTATACATGTCACAGGGGCTCACCAGTAGCCTCATAGATACTGCTGTATTCCGTGTGTCTGGCCTGTATCTGGGAAACTGGAGAGGTGGACCCAACAGAAGTCTCCTATATAAAGTTTCTTCTAAGAGTTGAGAGAATGAGACAGACTGCCTGACTTGGTCGTTGTAAGGGGAGGTGGCTCTGAGCACAGCACGGGGTTTTCACTAGGATTGCCCACTGGCTGTGCCCACCAACAGCAGAAGCAACACCCAGCTACAGGTGGTCCTGATGGCCTCCAGGATGAGCAGGTGGCAATAACTGGCAGAAACAGCAGTACCCAGTGCGGGGGCTGGCACAAAAGAAAAGAACAAACGGGGCACGCCATTTGATAGCTAGAGGCCGTCAAGACTTGTTTGTTATTTCGTGGGAAGCATCCTGTAGGGACCCCGCTCCCCTCCATAACAGGGTCCGTACCAGTGGGCAGCAAAAACAGACAATAAAACACGGGGATTACTGTGATCACAACTACCATTTATCCATAGGCCAATGTGGCTTTGGGGAACTCCAGCACAGGAATAAATCACACATAAATACTCATTCTTCTGACTGCCATCAGGCTGTAGCCTCAAAGAGATACCCTAGGGTCCACAAGAATAGCTAAATGCAAAGACCTCTGGAAATTTCTGCAGATAGATAGACTATGATGTTAGGGCCAAAGCAGACCTTTGTCTAGACAGCTCCAAGATAGAAAACTCTTCTGCTTCATTTCAACATCTGCTATCTTTGGGGACTTATGAAAGACCTTGTCTTCCCTGATAAGGTGATATCATTTGATTTGTGTATTAGCTGGGTTAGGATAGGCTTTGACAGTAACAATAAAAGCCGGAAATCCCAATGGCTTACCACTGCAAAGGTTCATTTCTTGATCACATAATGCCTGATGTGGATTGGGTGGCCTCCTCCATCTAAATACACGCTGACTGGAACGCAGGGCCTCTGTGCTCATCACACAAGGGGAAAGAGAGCTAGAGAATCCGGGGATGGTTTTAAGACCAGGCCTAGCTAGAAATGGCTCATCTCACTTCTGACCATTTCCCCATAGGCCAAAATTGGTCCATGACCCCACCTGGTCCATGGGGGCCGGGAGAGGTGGGAGGAGCGCCTGACCTTGGGTGAGGACTACGAATCTCTGCCACACGTTTTCTTTAAACAATTTGTCACTCTCATTAGTTGTTTTATTTAAATTGCTGTTGTTAAATATGTTTACTTGTGTCTCAGGGGTTGAACTAATCAAGAAAGAGAAACACGTTAATCAAGGTTTTAAAAAAATTAAAAACCGGCACCAGACACATCATCTTCTGAGCCATCTCAGCGTGATTTATCTACTAATGAGTTAAATGCTTGCTGTATATTTACCATGCAGAGAGACAGAGCAGCCTTTATGTTCTCAGCAACAGCTCAGAGAGCTGCCAACATTAGAACCTATTTGTTTTATTGAGAAGAGGGATTCTTGGCTGGAACACAAGGGCTCCCCATTACTCTTTCTGGAAAAAGCAATGGGAACTTCAGCTTTTCTCTGGACAGCTACCAACATCTATCAGAAAAAACAAGAGTTTAACATCTCTTTCTGAAGGGCAGCACTTAGAATGCCTAACAACTCTCCAAGCCTCTATTGGTGTCAGCAGTGGATGGAGGTCCAAATCCAAGCTCTTTTGGATTTAATGGAAGAGCTAAAGCAAATCAACCCGATAAACTGCAAACAACTGACTGGCCTGACCTGGAGTACCTAAATGAAACTGAAGTGTAGTGGTACGGAGCTCAAAATCAAGAGCAGAGGCAGTCAAGACTAACCCCCATCCCCTCCCCAACTGCCCCCCAACAGCCACCAAGGATTAACTCTGAGATCAGAAAGAGATTCATCTTGTGACCTCAGGTAGAAGAGTTCACGCCTCTGCACTTCAGCTAACTCAAGGTCAAACTCAAGTCTCTAGGGCAGAGAGGTTTTTTCTTGAAGCACAATTCTCGAGGTCAGGATGAAGTAGAAATGAATATCAACGTCTTCTGTTACTCAAAGATGAGTTTTCTAAGACTCTCTATCTTTTCAATTCACTGCTGATTTCAAATCTTCCACGTGGCTTCCCTCAGTTTCTGTAGATCATCTGCCTTCTCTTAATTCACAGAGAAAACAGAGGAACAGGCAAGGAACCTCTCAACCCTGTCCACACTGCCTGTAGGTTTTTCAGCCGAATATTTTCCACTTCCTGTCCTAACTGTCCAGCCCTCCACCCGCCCCTGCCTGGCTCCCACCTTCGCCGCACCGCGGAAGCTGCTCTGGCCACCACGGCTGCTGACGCCCTCACCCAGAGAGCACTCGGCTCTGACCTCCCTGGGCATTGAGGACTGCTGCTGACCATTCCCTCTCTGCTCTGCGGGTTCCTGGGTCCTCTGATTTCTGGTTCTCCTGACACCTGCCAAATCCCTTTAATGCCTACCTCTTAGGAGTTTCCATTCCCCTGGGTACCACACTTAGTTCTCTGTTAATTCACTGAACAAGGCTTTCCTGAATGAGGAAGCACTCAGTGGGAATGCCAAAGCCAATCAGCTCCTCACACTGAAAATGGGCCTTGGAGTCTGCACAGGAAAAACAGGATAGAATAAGACCCACCCCGGCACTCACAGAACTACACGCTGGGTCTCTCTGAATGGCCCCAACATGTACCCGGCATCCAGGCTGACAGTCTGAGTCAGGGAGCACTCCTCTCTCACGCTCACAGCCAACGGACCACCAAGTACAGTCAAATCTATGTTTTCCCAATCTTCTGAGTCTGTTCCCTGCTCTTCTTCCACACAGTCACCGGCTAGGTTCCAGCCTTTGTCATCTCTCACTTGGACTGTTGGCAAGGAAGCTTCATTTTCACCCTGATTTCGGCCTCACGCCCTGCAGTCTCTTCCGCATGTGGCTTCCACAGTTATCTTTGACAAACTCAGCGTGGTCACATCACTCTGCACTCTGATCCTTTCCTGGCTCCCCCATCATCGCCTTCAAGGCCTCTCCTGACCTGCTCTTGCCCGCCTCTCCTCTGCGTCTCCTGCTACTCTCCACACAAATCTTAGGTTCCAAAATTAATAATCACCTTAGAGTTTCCCTGAGTGTTGACACTTTATCACATGTCCAGAGCAATAGCTTAGGAAATCCTTTCCAATCATGTGACTAAGATTCTCCATATGTTACATGCATAGTTCACATTTTATACCATGGCCTTGCACGTAAAAGCATATTGATATAAATGTCCAGCAGGCATCTCAAACTTAACACGTCTAACACAGAAAAACCTTCTCTTCCCTGGTCTTCTCTATCTCCGCAGCTTAGGCCAAAATCCTAGGACGAAAATACAATTCTTCTCCCTTTCCAACATGTCCAAATTACCTGTCGAGTCCATACCCAACACATACTCTACAGAAATCCACTTCTCTCCATCACCAGGGCTCTCTCAGGAGTTGCAGTCTCTACACTACTGTGAAAACCCCCCTGCAGCCTGTCTTGCTCCCGTAGAATCCATCTCCACACTGCAACTATCATGATCTTTTAAGACCATAAATTAGGGCTGGGCGCGGTGACTCACGCCTGTAATCCTAGCACTGCGAGAGGCCAAGACGGGTGGATCGTTTGAACTCAGGAGTTCGAGACCAGCCTGAGCAAGAGCGAGACCCCGTCTCTACTAAAAATAGAAAGAAATTAGCTGAACAACTAAAAATATATAGAAAAAAATTGGCCGGGCATGGTGGCTCACGCCTGTAGTCCCAGCTACTCAGGAGGCTGAGGCAGTAAGATCGCTTGAGCCCGGGAGTGTGAGGTTGCTGTGAGCTAGGCTGATGCCACGGCACTCTAGCCCAGGCAACACAGTGAGACTCTGTCTCAAAAAAAATAAATAAATAAATAACATAAATCAGATCATGCTACTCCCTGTTTAAGGCCCTCCAATGGCTTTCTTGAAATTTATAGGCAACTTCAAACACTTTCAGATCCCGGTGTGAATCAACCATGTCTTCCCCCACCTCTTGTGTATACCTGTCTCTCCCTCACCTACTGTGCCCCAGCCACACTGAACTTCTTTCTGTGCCCCCAAAACACCAGCCTATGCCTACCTCAGAGCCTTCGCAGTGACTGTTCCCTCTCCATGAGATGCCCTTCCTTCTCTCAGAGACTGGCTCCTTCCTGACATGAGGTTCCCCACTTGAATATCACTTCTTCAGAAGAGCCTTCCAGATCGCCATGCCATGCACCTCCATCATATCACCCTGTCCTGCTGGTACTATGCCCCTTATCGTTCCCTGACTTATTAGTTGATCTTTTTGTAATTGACTCTCTCCCCTCATGAAAACGTAAGGTGCACAGGGCAGGAACTTGCTTGTGCTGCATCTAGTGGTGATATCCAAGTTATTTATCAACAGATATGGCACAGTGACCCCAGCCCAGCAGAATGGACACCCGTCTTTAACCCTCCTCTGGCACTACTGAGCAGTATCAACGGATAGCAGCCTTCTTGTGCCCACTGTCCCAGCTGAGCATAACTCTCAGTAAATGTCAGTCGCATGTATGAATGAATGTTTCCGGGTTAATTTCATTGAACCACTGTGCACACAGGTCTACATTACTAAAGAAGGGTTTGCAAGGCACCTTCATGTGTCCAGGCCTGATTTGGACCCGTTGGATTTGCTCTTTGGTTTTCCTCCACAGATTAATTATCTTCGGGGACCACCGTGGCTTTTTAATCTTATTTGAAGTAGTAACTTTGGAATTTGGGTAGAATCTGTTTTCCTCCAAAGCCCCTGGCATCCACTAGTGTTTACTTCCCTGTGTACTCTGTGGGCACCACAGCTGAACAGCAGTGAGGGGCACTGAGACTGATTCCGGAAGACTGAGCTCAAGTTTGGGCAATGTCGCAGTCCAGCGGTGAGCGGTTGGGTCCTGGGTGATTACTTAACTTCTCTGGGTCTGCTTCTCCCTCTGTAAAACAGGCACACAGTAGTGATAGTGACCCACCTCCTGGGATGCTGCAGGACTGTATGAGACACACATGTCAAGGTATCCAGCCAGTCACACCTAGCATCTGAGGTCGATAAACGTTGGTTTCATGTTGCCCACCCCTTCCTTTCAGAGTTTCTATGAAGGTCAAGCAAGATAACACACATGCAACTGCACGTACTGTTCAAATATTTCATCAATAATACATTATCCCTGATTTGAGAAATCAAGTGGCATTCCAGGAGTCATAAAGGAACCAGAAAGGAACTCTAGGCCTTGGGGTGGCAAAGCCAAGGGGGCTCGTGCTTTGCTTAGCTAAACGGCCCTCCATGGAGATGGCATCGCTCCAGGGAAATCTGTCTGTATGTCACACAAGGCTGCTAGATGCGAAAAATAGACTTGCCAGTTACCTGCAGAGAAGGAAGGTTTCCTGCTGCATTCAAGCATTTCCTGAACAGCATGAGTAGGGGCACTTTCTCCTGTCTCTCTTCCCCCACCCCAATTATATCACCCTTGATTTGAAGATAAAGCTCCCCCTGGAGCTCTCGCCTCCACTAACACTAGTCTATCTCGCCCCTCTTACTCAACCAGGCTTTTCCCAGTTCCTGAAATTCTGTCTCATTTTGCCTTCACCCAGCACTCAGACCACCTCGTACGGAGGCACAGATGGTGCCCCGTGAGGCCCTATGGAACTACATGGTCATGTGACAGCACAGGGGAGCCCCGACCAGCTCACACCTGCCTGCAGTGGCATCCTCCTCCCGAGAGCCCCGCAATATCTACATATAGCCAGTTACTCTGAATCAGAGAAATTAGGGTGCTTAGGAGATCCCTTAAGGGAGCCCATACATCAATAGCAAAATTCTTGGCGTGGCTTACAGTTTTCTTACCAACACTCTCTATGTAATAGCTTCTTCCCATTTAAACCAACTATTTGTGCTAACTAGGTACTAAGCTTTTAAACACATTGTTTCTGTTTTTTTGTGCGCTCTGAATTTGCTGCCTTGCAGCAAATCCCTGTTCAGCAGCCTCTGGCTACCCCAAGCCCAAACTTTTTGGGGAGAAAGGTAAGGATGGGTTGTAGAGTCACTGTCTCCATTCAAAACTCATCTGCCACTTACAAGCTATGTGACCTTGAGCAAGTCACTTAATTTCTTCAGCTTATTCATAGATAAAACATGATGATGATAATGATGATACCTATTTCACAGAATGTTCGTAGGAAATAGTTACGAAAACGCCTCTGGGGTGCTCAGCTGAGTACAGTGCCTTGTACATCTATGGTAGGTGGAGGCAAGTGTTAATTTTAGTATTAGTACTGTTGCTTAGCGCGGGAGAGGCAAGCTAAGACCCAAGTATCAAATCCAGCCACACACACTCATTTACAGGACGTCTATGTAGGCTGTCACTACAACAGCAGAGTTGAGTCTAGAAACAGAGACGGCATGGCCACAAAACCTAAAATATTTACTATCTGACTCTCTACAGAGAAAAGTTGACAGCCCTTGGTCTAGCCTGTCGCACTTCTCCTCCCCAGCCGGGTGTGAAGCCAGCATAACAGCCACTGGTGACAGAGGCTGCTCGTTGCTTCTAATACCTGTTTTTCTCTTCTCCTATCGTCATAGAATCCTCTCCCATTTTTAGCCTGCATGTGATTACCTGGAATAAAGACTGCATTTCCCAGACTTCCAAGCTACTAGGTATAGCCATGTGACTGAGTCCTGGCCAATGGGATGTAATTTGAAGTGTTTCATGCAACTGCTGGGGAAAAAAAAAATCCTTCTAAGACTTCCCTTTGCTCCTTCTTGAAGATCGAAATGCAAGTGTGGGGGCAAAAGCTGGAGCTGGAGCAATGGTCTCAGAACATGACATGACCTTGAGAAGGGAGGTCATTGACTGCAGAGCTACAACACAAAAGGAGCCTGGGTCCCTGAGCTGCAGAACTGCATACTAATCTCATACGCATCTGGTTTAAGTTACTTCTTTGGGCTTCTCTGCACTTAGTGATGAAGCTAGTCCTAACAAATATACTAGATAAACCTACTCAGAAGAGCAGAAAGCTTATCGTTAGCCCTCAGTGACTCTCGTTTGACTGACGTTGCCTAAAAAATTCTTTGCAGTATATTTGCTACTTGGATAAATTGGTTCTTGACCACACAGAACGACTTATTCTTGCAAGAGGCCAAAAGAACATTGCACATGTTTTGTATTTATTCAGGAAAAAGGATTAATACTCATTCAAGGAAAAAAATATTTATTACAATGCTTATTCAGGGGGAAAAAAGATTCATGTGGAATTAAGGTTTAAAAGAAGATGAAAGAATGAGCAAAAGAAGAGTGAGCCTGAAGCTGGCATCCAAGTCTTGTGCTGACGCTGGTTGCGGTGGGATCCCAGCCCCACGCTTCCAGAAGGGGCTGTCTGCTTAGAAGCAAGCCCTCTGGGTGGGCAGGAACAGGCTAGGGATGGAAGGATGCCTTCATATTCTCACAGATGAGAAGACTGAGGCTCAGTGAGGTGAACTCCTTCAGGCTCACACAGCAGCGAAGCTCTAAACCCGGTCTGATCCGACGCTCTCAACCAGATCTCCCGGATGAAGAAGGACTTGAGACTGAGTTGACGTCTCCAGAGCGAACTGACTGAGGATGCAGGGAAGGCAGGCAACAGCCAGTATTTCTTGAAAAAGGACTTTCTCTGATCTTGTGTCCTAAGTCTGTTTGGTGAATGTCAGTAGAAATGCCTGGGAAATGCACACTAATGAACAGAGAAAGGAAACCTAGTACTTTTCAGAATGCCATTAAAATCCCTGACTGCAAAGGAAAGAGACTGCTAGTATCCTGCCAGCAAAAACCAGATTTAGAAAAGAAAGAGCCGTGTCCAGGAAACTTGTGAGCTTTCTTTTCGGTTCGCACATCTCTCCTTCTTTCACTGTTACTTACTCAGTTACTAATTATAATAGTAGACGAGGGAGTGGAGGAGGGTCAGTGACAGTCAGAGAATTTGAAGTCAGGCAGAACCCTTCCCAGAATTCAAGCCACTAGAGCCCAGAAGCTTCACAGAGAAATCTCTGGTCCACATAAGGGAGGGCCACCATTTGCCCTAGCTGCGCCAGATCTATTTCCAAAGTTAACTTTTGCTTTTCTGCGTGTTTCATATTTTAGTATTATTAGTGTGCATGCACATGCTTGTGTGTGTTTAATTAACCTGCTAACATTTCTTGAGCACTTACAATGTGCCTGGCACTGGGTCAAGTACGTAAGTATACTATGCCACGCTTTATATCTAACAATTCTATGTGGTACCTCCCCATTTTACAGATAAGGAAACTGAGATAAGCAGTAAGAGACTAAATAATTTACCCAGATTACACAGCTAGTAAAGTGATCTTGCTGAGATTCCAATTGAGTTTTTGTTCATTTAAAGTCTGCTCTTTAAATCACTTCTCTTTTTTAAAAATGGAGAGCTGGAGAAAGATTTTTAGGACCAATTAAGAGAAGGGGAGTCTGTACAGAGTGGTCTTTTGGTTTCAGAGTTACCCACTACTTTATGTTGCCTTTATTTTCAATCAGTGGCTCAGATTCCTCCCCTGTACCTTGCACATTGATCTGGCGTCCTAGAAACGGCTTCCTCTTGTTTCAAACAAACTCTCCCCTATCTCCCCACTCCCCAAATCCTTCCATTACTTTTGATAGTTTCCAGGGTGTTTCTCATAGACCTGGGAGTCCCAAGGGCCCCTTCCTGTAATCTGTAGGCCAGCAGTTCGTAATTTGTTCCAGTCTCAGGACCTTTTTATACTTTCAAAAATTATTGGGGACTGCAAAGAACTTTCATTTATGTGGGTCATATCTATTGATATTTACCATTTTGGAATTTAAAATCAGAAAATTTTAAAACTATTGATTGATTCATCTAAAAATAATAACCCTATTGCATATTTCTATAAATAACATATTCACAAACAGTAAGCCATGTTTGTAAAAAATTAGCAAGAGATGTACATTTTTACAAATCTCTTTAATGGCTGACTTAAGAGAAGACACTATACGGTTTCTCATATCTTCTCTGTATTTGATCTGTTGTGATATGTTGTTTTGGTTGAAATATGTAAAGAAAATCCAGCTCTATATAGATATGTAGCTGGAAAAAGGAGAAATATTTTTATAATCTTTTCAGATAGTTGTGGATGTTCTTTTTTAATACTATACAAAAACTCAACAAGTGGGAGGTTTTTTTGAAAAAAAAGGTGAATTGCAAATGGAAACTGAATCCATTATCAATAAACTTTTCATACTCTGTTACTTTAAACTCCATTGGACTGGATTTCACCACGAACACATGTGATTCTGTGACACCACGCACTGGTCATTTGGAAGCTCACTGAGTTATCCAGACCTTCCAAATGTTGGCACATTTCATTATGTAATATCCTCCCCAAAATCACATTTGTTAATATCACTACAAATCTCACCGGAAAAGTTCTGAAGTTTAGGAAAGCTGTCAAGCTCACAGTGGATGATTTGAATTTTTAAAAACATCTAATTTTCACTTGAAAGCTTGAATTTTATTGTTGGCAACAAATACTGTCTGTTATTTTCCTTGAAATGACAAGCTCACTTAGTTCATATTCAAGAAAATGTCTGCCACATATCCAAGTCTGAATCAACGCAACTTGCCTGTCAGTCATTGTTTCAAGTAAAATGGTGCTCCGTGAAAACAGCAGCAAGGTCCGCTCAGGACTCCACAGCTCCGTGGGACCGTTCCTCAAGTCCACCACGGTTCTTATGCATGCCCCAGAGGTGCTTTATGTGCACTTCAATTTTGTCAAAACATTCAAGAGACCTTTAACCAAAGATCAAGATCAACACAATTAATTTTTACTGCATCACAAAGGCATTCTTAAGGGACACCAGCATATTTTACAAGCAAGAGTGTGCCAGTGAAGAACACAATGACCATTAGCACAGTTTCGTGCCATTGTCTTGACTTGTCCTGGGCACAGCTGGTTTTACCCTCCACGGCTACTGTATCATCAATGCAAAAGTCAACCCAGTGAAAAAGGCAACTAGCACCTCGGTGTTATTATAAAAATAGTTAGCTCCCCACGAAAGGGCTTGGGGACACCCCGGACAGCCACTGCTACGACCATCCAAGGGAGAAAGCAGGCCTCAAAGGCCTGACTTTTCCTGTCCCTGCCCCTGTCACAGTGAAATAGTTTGCACATTCTCTAAATGCAGCATTTAACTTACTGGGTAAAAGTCTCTCCACGTGTTCTAGAAAAATGGGCAGAGTGTGTGTAGGCGGGGGGTGAGTTCTTTATAAAACTCAAGTAGAATAGACTCTGCAGAAGAAAAGTGAGTTTCTGACTATCTGAGCCCAGGTCTGGTGTTGGGAAATGCCAGTATTCCAGCCCTTTAGCAGACTTGGGGAGAGTTACTCACCTCCTCTTGATCATCTGAATGCACGTGTGATGGTTGATTTTATGTGTAACGGATGCTCTGGTAGCTTGTAAAGCATTATTTCTGGATGTGTTTGTGAGGGAATTTCTGGAAGAGATTGGCATTTGAATCAGTGGACTGAGTGAAGACCTCCCCAACGTGGGTGGGCCTCATCCAATCTGTTGAGGGCCCAATGGAACACAAAGGCAGAAAAAGGGTGAATTCACTCTCTCTGAGCCAGGACATCCCTTTTCTCCTGGCCTTGGACGTCAGCGCTCGTCGTTCTTTGGCCTTTGGACTATGACTGGGATTTACACTGTTGGCTTCCTTGGTTCTCAGGCCTTCCTGTTTGGACTGGAACCACACCACTGGCTTTCCTAGGCCTCCAGCTTACAGACAGCAGATTGTGGGATGACTCAGCTTCCATCTCTCATAATAAATCTCTTTCTGTATCTCTATGTACATCCCATTGGCTCTGTTTGTCTGGTGAACTCCCATTAATACAGTATGTGATGGGTACTCTCTTTGAAAATAGGGAACTCATGGGTGAGTTGGAGTTTTACCTATGCTTTTCTTGCCACAGGCAGCCATGCGAAACTGCTTCTCTTTCTCTCTCTCTCAATCTCTCCCTCTCCTTCATCTCAGGTTTCTATGCAGTCAGAAAAGCTATTTTACTATTATAGAATCATTTTTCCTAAATAATCCACACCACATCTGTCAGGAATCGCTAATTAATAAGCAAAATTCAACAAGAAAATTGTGAGTATTATAAATCCATCTTTCTGTTAGATTGTGACCATTGCCCACTTCTATTCATGATTTCCTGCATCAAACTCATTTTCTGAACCAAGATCAAGTCTAATAAAAAAAATTCTTTTTTTGTTGACTAGCAACAAGCACGAAATATGAAATACAAACTCAAAAGACTATCTCATTAAAATCAAAAGGAATATTTCATCACAAAAAGCTTTTGGAGTAAGAAAATGAGGATTCATCAGCTCTGTTTTACTACCGACAACAGAACCCGTTTTATGTTTCTGCTGTGGAATTCAGTCCTCAGAGCTTTGTGACCTATCAATGAGAACATCTCAGTCGATTTTTTCCTGTTTCCACTTGTATTTGTTTCAGTTTGCAGAGTCTGTGCAGCTAAAGAGAAATTAAAACAACTGATCTCTAAGACTCATCCAGCTCTGACTTGGAATGATTCTAGAAGCCCCACGAGTTTCCAAATTGGAGCCTGTCTTTCTTGCTGTTCACTATCTTGCCATCTTATCAAGTATGATCCAGATTCCCTGCTCCATCCTAATCCACTGGAAAATGCTTTCAATTTGTGAATACAAGTCTGGATGGATAGAAATGACAATTCTCTCCACTCAACTCCCCATTATCCAGGTTTCTCTGTGCCTGATACAGACTGATTGCCTGTATCGGGTTGGAGAGTTCTTCTGATGTTGTTTCAGCTGCTTACAAGAAAAAACGTTAAGCTATATTACCATTGGAGTATTTGACTTAGTGATGTTTTCAATGACTGCTTTCCATTTTCTGGACATTTAGTCAATTTGTGTATATACCATCCCTAGTTTAAACCTTCAAAGCCATATTTTAAATGCATCAGTAGCTCAGGCTCAGTGCAAACATTCCTTTAATCTGGCTGAGACTGCATACCTCCCCCTTTAGAAAAAAAAGGAAAAAAACTGTAGAGACTGTCATAAATAATTTTACTTAAGTGAATGCTGAAATTAGGCACCACATTGCTTGGCTCCTAGTAACCTATTTGCAGCCAGATACGTAGAGTACCCACTGGCCAAAGCTTTGCCTTTTCAGAAATGGAAAGCAGGAAAAACAATACGATCAGCTTTTAAAGTGGCATGTTGGACCCATCCCCAAAGTTAAATATACCTAGACAGTTCTCAGTGCGGTAACTACATCTGACCCTGGAAGAAAATGATGTTTATAGCAGCCCATGAGCTGGGAAGGGTGATAATGAATGAGAGGTAATCACGTATTTCTGGCACACACTGTGGATAGTACAAGGAGCTAATTGCATTTAAGAATTGTCTTACAGTATGTTGACCCAACCATTTTGGAAGATAACCAAAGTTTCCCGTTTTAGAAGAGATACCCTACTTTTGGCAAAAATTCATTAATTTTGCCCTCTGAAACTCCAAAACATTTTTCCTGGATCAAGTCAAACAGCATCATTTTTCCTGTAAATCTTCCTATCTGTACTGTCAAATGCTGACATGCTTATCAGTGGCTCCTGGGCTGAACTCTGAAATGATAGATCCTGTTTTCCTTTTGCTCCTGGTAATCCTCAGTTTAGTGTAACTTGTGGCACCATTTACTGTGGTTCTCACTCAAATGACAAGAAGGAACTATTCCTCCTGCTAGAGTCTGCTGCTTGTCTGGGGATGTGTGCCAGCCCAAAGTGCCACAAGAAGTAAGAAAGCACACAAATGTCTCAGAGAACAAAAGAGTAACAGGAAGAAACCAGTCCCAGAGTGGCAGGTAAGAATATTCTTTGCTTTGCTTATGAAAATCATGGACAGGTTGATACATAGATTAATGCTGCTCTATATAACTTTATGTGGGAGTTAAGCAGACTCTTGAAAAAATAAAAGGAGAGCTGACAAAGGAATTAAGGTATTTTCTTCTACATACATATGTTTTTAGAAAGTGTCAGGGTAATTGATAGCACATGCTGCTCTTTGGCCATTTTTCAGTTCTATGTATATAAAGGATGTTCGGGTTAATTGGTCTCTTTCTGGAATTTGTGTTTTGGTCAAGTGCTTAAAATTTCTTTTAATACTTTTCTATTAATACTGTTTTGTAAAGGTGGCATTTTGAGCTAAAATATATTTAGAACTGCAATTTGCCACATACATGACAGCCAGATTGAACAATAACAAGACGAAGATACTAACACTGCTTTCAGTGTTAGTATTTAAATGCCAAACAGTGGAAACGGAGAATTCGTAATTATTCCAAGAGCAGGCAATAGGGACACATATCTTTTGAAAAATCAGAAATAGCAACTTCAGAAGTTGCTTCTAGGCCATCAAAGTCCATCTGTGTTTGAAAGCTTTACCATAACTAAATCCAATTTGCACATCAGGAAATTGGAACGAAAAAGAATATGGATCTATTAATGAAAAGAAGAAGTGAAATTCAACGTCTAAGGGCAATTTTTCAGAATCTCCCAGATTCCAAATGCAGTCCAAAGCTTTTTGACATGGCCCATGGGACACCAGGCAGAACAAGAAACAGGGCAATCATCTTTGGGCTTCTCTCCCTCTGAGGATCAATCACCCTGTTAGAACAGGGAAATTTTTTGTCCCATGGTTGATGACAGGGTGCACAGTTTTTAAAGTGGGCAGGCTCCAAATAAACTCCACCTACTATTAAGGTCAGATCATTCTTCCTGCTGGAGCAGTGAATGAAGAAGTACTTGTTGGTGTTAGGTAGTTCCATTGCTTAAGAATTGGGAGCAAATAGACATCAACATTTCAAGTATTCCGAAAACAAGCAGAATTTGAGAAGCGGAATATTAAAAGCTAAGAATCCAAGATCAAAGCGTTACAAGTTCAAGGAGGGTAAGCAGGGAAAGAAGCAGGCACGAGGCCCCAAGAGGCTGGGGATGTGGAAGGAGCTGGAGCCCTGTTGCAGCCTCTCCTCTCAGAAGCTCCAAAGCCAAAACAGGGGATCACAGGGCCACGATGCAAACGCAGCCGATAGACGTACAAAACAGCAGCCACCAGGGGCGTAAGGGGTTCTAATTAAATCAGGCTTAGAAACAAGCTGGGTGAGAGGCCCCTACCTTCCAGCCAGCCAAGGTTGACGCTATTGTTTGGTCCAGCTGGGGGACCTGGCTTTGGAGCCAAGCCTGCCCTTTTCACAAGGCTCAGGAAACAGCGCTGGCTCAGGCACGACTGAGCGAATTAACACACAGGGTGTAAGGGAAGTGTGAGGACCCATCTGCTTCCATTCTTCAGTGACTCCAAAGAGTGTGGTCCTATTAGTCTTCGGAGTGTGTGTGTGTCTGTGAGTGTGTGTGTGTATGTGTGTGTGTGTGTGTGTCCGTGCATGAGCACCGTGATTGGCATCCGTAATCCCCTTCCATCCCGACTCTGTGGCCAGTCCCCACTGCTTCCATCCCTGCTGTGTGACGCTCACATGCCTGATACTCCTACATCTGATGCTTTGCAATAAGGAATCTGCAATAATATTCGGTGCAGTTCCCAGTTTTCTCTTAATTGAGCCTCCTCTGGAACATGTCAGAAATCAGAGAGATAGGAAGATGGGAGATCTTTGGACAAATCTCACTTCAGAGCAGTATCTGTTCACTTAACACCGTTTCTTTTCTTGTTTTGTTTTGTTTTTCGGTAAGACATTAAGTGCAAAAACAAATGTAAGACACTTGTATTTTCCTAATATCAATGTGCTTTTATCCCAGAGTAATCGATTTCAGTTATTGAGTTCCATGGGGCCACTGCTTAGAAAAGCAAAATGCCAACCAGGCAATGCTGGATGCTCCCAAACCCAAATTCATTAAATGTACAAATTAATGAAGGGTTTAGAGCTCAAAAGGGTTTGATAAATGAATGAATATATGCATGAATGAAGAGGGTGATGATGCACTTTTTAAAAGGGCTGTTTGCTTCTTGAACAGATTTATTTCAAAATCCCTATGGGGAAATCCAGATTCAACAGAAATTATCTACACTGACCCACAGAAAAAAAACAGTGAAACAGAGTATACATGATTTTTCAGGAACATATATATTATAGAAAGCAAGGCTCACTTCCTATAAGCAATCTTTAATATTGGAATTAAAGGGTCTTTTCTTGCCATGGTATCTGAGTTACAGAAAGTAGAAATGGTAAACAAATTCTTCAGCCTTTTCCCATAGGTGACTAAGTACTATGTCCAAGGTCATTGTTCAAAAATTACACCCTTTTCTTCTCTCCAATAAACTCTGACTACAACTTTGATAGTCTACTTTGTGTTGAAAATATGAAATACGAGTGAAAAAATCTGGCTCCTTGATGTCCCAGCCCTAGGCTGCTCAGAGACGCAAAACACTTGATACAGGCTGCAGGAGAAAGAGCATCACGTTACCACGAACAAGCAGACAAGGCAAATTCCCACGATGCCAGGCCGCTGGTTAAGGGGTGGAGGGGAGAGGAGGCACTTCAGGGCACGCCTTCAAGGGACTGGTTTCCTCTGCGATGCCACTGGAGAGAGGCCAGCATGCTACCCACTTGCCCCTCCCGTGAAACTACATTTGCCCCAGCACATCCCCAGTGGGGAGTCTTTTCCGGACCTTGGGTAAGATAAAAGTCATCCTTCCTAAAAATCAAGAGCTCTTAACATGCTAGAGTATTTACAAACGAAATGATTTGTAAAAAGTGGAATATGCTTTAAAGTAATCTACCGGTTGGGAGGGGACGTCTTGATAACTTATTACTGGCTGATGGGTGCATGAAGTTTCTTTGTAGCATTCTCTTTACTTTTTGTGTGTGTTTGAAGGTCTTCATAATAAGTGTTTTTGTAAAAAATCTGCTAACATAGCTGGGGCAGGGAGCCAGCATAGCCACAGAGAGAGAACAAATAGAATGTCTCTAGTAACCTCATTTCTCAGGACGAAAAAAGCAAATCAGTACGTGTTACTGAGTGAAATGTCCCAACCATAGCACCACCCTATCTGATCAACATTGCCTCAAAGCCATTAAGCCCAGTGCCAAGTCAGATAAAACAGCTGCAAAAATAGAAGCTGCCCCAATCTTGAAACCCAAGGAAAATAATAATTTAAAATTTCTTTAAAAATCTCTAAAATGAATCCATTTCCCCCTCATTTATAACAACTTTTCACTTGAATTATGCATCACCAAGACTATTTGAATTACAAATGCATGAATTATTCATTATTTGCAATGTGACTAAGTGTTCTGGCTAAGCTTGCCTGGGATGTGGCTGGCAAGGGCAGGGTGGCATCTGGGACCCCTGGGGAGGCAGGAGGCCCTTCAGAACCCTCAGCCTCCAGGGCTTAAGGATGGAAAGACCCATTATACTGTACCGAGTTCTCAACTCTGACCTCCTCATACCATGAAATGTCCCCACCGTCACCTGGCTCCTCAGCCTGTGACAGCTGCTACCCACTGGCACCACCTACATTTTAAACCAGCTGGAGACAGAGCTGTACGTGATAAGCCTGTTATATTTGCAGAGTAAGCAGGAACACCTAATGGCTTGGCCCCCTAACGATTCCGGCACCAGCCTCTGACTGGCTACGGCAGTGTGCACTGGCAAAGCAGAGGAAAAAATAATTAAAAGAGCCTTTGTCAAAGCTCCCTCTAAATCAACCTTTTAAATGTGCTCAGTTTAAGAGTCCCAAAGTGCCAATTCAATCACACTGGACTGTAAGAACCACAGAAACCCCAGGATAGCCATGGCCAATTAGTCGAGCAAGAGGGGAGTGTGTGTGTGTGTGTGTGTGTGTGTGTGTGTGTGTGTGTGTGTGTACACTCGTGTATGTGTTCAGAGAATCAGCACACACGCTGAAAGAGCTCCCTGGAGAGAGGGCGCAGTGACCCCTCCAACAGAACTGTTCTCTTCTTGTTTGGGAGATTGGAAAACAGGGGGAAAGAACAATTGGAAAGATGGCACTAAAGGGTAACACTGATAGGAAATAGAGGAGAGAACAAAGTTAGCACATATGGGACCTTTAGAAGAATGAAGCTCAAAAAGTATTCGTAACATAACCCACTCAGAGAGAAAGCCAGTCGGCCATCTGCAACAGAAGGGTACACATTGTGGATGATGGGTCGGGGAGCAAGGGGAGACAGGTAAAAGGAAGAAAACACCAGAGATGCCAAAACCAAGGAGGAAGAAAAAACACACGGTGTCAGAAACCAAACACAAGAATGAGGCTGAAACTGTCAACAGTGCAAAGTAAAACCCTGAACTGGCAACGTGCTTTTGCTAACAAAGAAAACGTGTGCTCCATGCAGACAGTACCCAGCAAATCTTTAAAGAAAAATGTGTGTGTGTGTGTGTGTGTGTGTGTGTGTGTGTGTGTGTGTCCTTTTTTTAAGGGGGTGGCTGCTAGCAACAGTAGGCAGTCTTTGCCATGATCTGTCGCGGCCAAACTTTCTGCCCTGATATCTGCACACCCGCCCCGTGCAGAATGAGGTCCGCAGAGGTTTTGTTTGGTTGCTGGGGACTCCATGAGCCACATCAGGGCTGCATGGGCTTCATTCCATGAGGGAAACTGGAGCTTGCACAGAGTCAGCAGGGAATGCAAAGGAAGCCTGGCAATGGGTGGCCACCCAAAGGAGCAGGGATTTGGAGACTGGGTGGGCACTGTGGACAATTGAACTGACCCCAGAGGACTCTCTCCTGCTCTCTCTCCTGCTCAGTAAGACTCTGGTTGGAATCCTTGCAACTTCTCATCTTAAGTTTCTTGTTTGCCCGACAGGGGGCCTAAAATGTCATCCTTGATTTTAACAGTGCCCTTGTAGTTAAGTTTTCAAGCCATCGAGCAGAGCACTGTTGAGTTGGTTTATTTGTTCTTTGAATGGTCGTGTTATTATTTGGGCCCACGTTTTATATTTCTCCAATTCTAATTGCAGTTCCTCAGGACATTGGCTAGTTTCAAGTTCTGAAAATATATTTGAACACCTCTCCCAGAAGTGGGTAAGAAGTTAGAATAACGGAAAGGCTTGGCTCTGAGTTCAGCTGAATGTCAAAAAGCCTAAGTTTGGCTAAAAGGACTTTGTATAATGAAATCCCAGGTCCCTCTCTGCTCTTCCAGTCTGAGTACACACTGAGTGAAACTGATGGAATTAAACAAAGTGAGAGGTTTGTGGTCTGATGCATTTGTTGCAATTATCTATGATAAGTGATAGTGAGTACCTTTTAATTTCATCGTGCATGAACATTTGAAGTCATTCACTAATTCATCTGTTTGTGTATTCAACGGGTTGAGCCCCATGCATGTACTAGTCATGACAGGGAAAGTGATGATCCCTTCAACAGAAGTGGTGAACTTCCCTCTGCCCTCATCTTAGGAGTCCTGGCCTGCAGACACACCTCAGCTCTGCAAGTCAAAGAAGCTCAGCTTTCCTGCCCAGACAGGGAAGTTGTGCTTCTAAGTCTCTTCTAAGTCCCATCAGGGAAACTGGCATAAAAAGATTACCTTAAAAGGACTGATAAACCGGTCTGGTCCAATTTAGATCAATAATAGATATTTCTAGGTCAAGTACCTGGGCAAGGATTATAGAGTTTAAAAATAAATATATCAAGTTCTCTAGCCAGGGATCAGAGTAAAGCTGACTGCTGCACATGAGGGTTGACTCCACTTCCTTGATGAGAAGTTCATGGACTGTTCTAGCCAGCATCACCCACACGTCACAGGGAATCTGCAAAGCGAATGGCTCTGATGGAAGCATCCTTGCCCCACAAGGCCGTAAGGATGAGCTGTTGTGAACTGGAAGGTCTGTTTTCATCCTGTCTATTGGACCCCACTTTTGACACACTGGCACTCACGGGAAAAGTTAGGAGATTACATGAAGTGTTTTTCTACAGTCAGGCTGCTATTCTGGCATTTTAGGAGAGCTGAAAACACGCCACTTAGCTCCCTGGACCTTTTGTGCGCTCACAGTCCTTGGATTTGCTGCAAGAGAGAAAAGGGCTCTGGGGTGGAAATCGGACAAGCTCGCTCACTAAACAAGCCAGCCGGCTTCCCACTGGGCGCTCACATAAGGAGCCCTGGGAGAAGTAGAAGCGGACCTCTGCCTTCAGAACACTTATGTTCTAGTCCTGCGTCGCCACGTCAAACGTGGGGCCTTGACGTGACAATTCGGTTCTTGTCCTTCTGAACTTTTACATCAGTATTGGGGGGAACATTAGGAAGGGGAGATGACATGCAGACAATGATTCCCTTTTATTCCATATGAAAAGGGCAATGGAGCCGATGATTAACTACCACATGCTTTGTGAACTTGACCAGCCACCACTTTAATGCCAAGGAATTTATTTTCTGTTCCACAGAAAATGCTGGAAAAACTAGTAAGAAAACAGGCATGCATCTGCGGTTATATACTCAAATGCAATTAGATGCTTAATTACATTCTGGAAATTGCATGTGTGACGGTAGTAATAGTTTGTTTAATAATTTTTTGCGGTGTTTCTTCTAATTTTCCTGCAAATTAAATTTCAAACTTTATTTGGTGCTGATACTCAGAATAAATTTCATATGCTTTAAATATCTTTTCTATATAATATGGACAGTCTAAAAAAGGCACTTAATCACTGTATATCATAATATATAAATGAGTCTAATTTCTCTTGAAAGAAGAAATTTAAATAAGCTGAGTTAGAGATCTTAAATTAAGGAAAATATTTTTTTAAATGCTTGTGAAACTCTCTTTCGGGAAGTTGACAATAGGGAAGAAATCTAGAATGATCTCTAGTCCTCGGTAAGAGGAAGCTCAAACATCGGGGGGCAGAAGAGGTGTTTATATTTCTTCTTCCAGTTGAAGTTTCACAACTTTGAAAAAGAAAAGAAGAAATGGAAGGGAACAGCTGGCTTTTACATAGTATCAGACAGCAGGGTTTGGGTTTCTGGACCTGGGCTCAGCACACAGGACAGTGGGTTACTGGCAAGGGACTTTGGGAGTATCCACAAACGCTACAGAGAGCGTGCTTGGCAGGAAACTCGCTGACCTGCTTGGGAGAACCAGAAACGGAAATTTGAGGGGGAGAGGAGAAAACTCCCCAAACACAACTGCGAACTTACAGAACAGGGAGCAAGACATGTGCTGGAGAGAGAAGAATGGTTGAAAAGTGGTCATCTAAGTTCAGCAGAAAACAGCAGGGAAGAGGGCAGAGCACAGGCCGGCCTCGGAGCAGTCAGCCAGTGCACGGGCTCAGAAGCAAAGGGAGCTTGGTATTTTCACACAAGGCAGAACCATGATCTCACAGGGCCACAGAGACAGGGAACAAGGCTCATGACAGGAATACAGTTGGACGAGGATATCTAGAAGTGGTGGGAGGGTATCACTATATTGGATAATAAACAAAATTAAATTATTTAGCTCTTACTGTGTACCAAGCATTGCACTCATTGCCTTCTATTATTTATTTCCTTTAATCCAACAAAGTAGAATTCCATTGTACAGATGAGGAAAGTGAGGCTTGGAGATGCAGACTTGCCCAGCATTAGTCAGTTGATAAACATTGGAAGCAAAGCCCTTGCTTTTAGTTTCTACACGAAACTGCCTCCTGAGAATGCATGCCAGATCAGACCAAGCCTTGGAACGCCTGTCACACCCCTGGCCCTCCTGCGGGATACTGCTTACTTCTCCTGCAGGGCCCTGTGCGGAAGTCGAAGCCCAAAAGGGAGCCACAGCTGCTATGGGACAGAGAGAAGCCAGTCCTGTTTATCCTGACTGGTTTCCACTCCTCCTGCAGGCGAGATTTGTCCTATATGGAAATCCACCAACCCGGAGGTGGAGTTGGCAGGGAGAGCTCATGGATAACAGTAAATGATGAGAAAAAATAACCAATGAAGTGGTGGATGCTATAATGACCAGCCGGCAAGGGGTGAGCAATGAGGCTGGTCCAGTGCAAATTGCAACTGGGGCCATTTAGCACAGTGATAGGGAATCTCAGTTATCCAGGTGTGTCACTGTAAGTCCCCTCCCTCTCAGTGTCCCCGCTCTGCTTCCCCATTGAGACACCCCCACTACATGGCAAGGAAGCCTATCCAAGGTCTCCCCGGAGTGTGGCAAACTAACCTCCTTCCTGCCTTGGCCTAAAGCTGCTCTTACCTCTGTGTCCACTTTGTCACACATAAATGTCATGGTTGAGCCATTGGTCTGTCCTCTCCATTATACTGTGAGCCTCTTTAAGGCCAAAACCGGGTTTTTGTTCCTGAATCGCCAACATGAGACTTTGGCTTAACACAAGCACTAAGTAATTGTTTGCCAAATGACCTGTGGATCTGACATTCTCCAAGTGAAAATCACTCCGAGAAGGCTTCCTCCAACTGATTAGTCCTGCTTTCTTTTGCACCACCAAATATAGTTGTTTATTAGATTACAATTTTCTCAAGGCCTGAAAAACCTTCATCTACATCAAATACCTGATCCAGAACAGGCCCTTTATAAATGGTAACACAATTTTTCCCCACCCTGGCCCTGCAACTTTCCCCCAAAGCAAAAGCCAAAATGCTGTTGAGTTAGATTTCTCAATCCTGTACTTGTGTAATTCACTTTTAAACATTTTAAAATCTAAATGTGGCATTTTTACATTTATCCCTGTGAAGTTCTTCACTTTGGTTTGTGAAAATTTTTTATTCTGTCACTCTCACGCTTTTGTCATTTATAGTTTCATCCAACTCGTTTAAGAAATGTGTTGAACAAGACACTCCTGATTCACCAACGGCTCCTAGTAGGAAGCTTTTCACGTGGGAAGTTTTCAGTAGCATTTTGAAGATGAAAAAGAAACCTACTAAAAGCAGACCGTCTGATAAAATCTTGGCTTCCGCTGCTGACGTTTGTAGACTTGAAGACAGAAGAAGTAATAAGGGAACGCTTGCTGCTCGGGATGTGTTAAGTCGGGATGTAAAAGCCATCAGCCCCTAGAGGTCACCCCTTTCTTAAGAGGTGCCAGGAGGAGAGGGAGGGGCTGGTGAGGGGTTGGCTGGAGGGCCCTGGGGCCAGCCGGGAGCCAAGACTGCCCACCCGCCCTCCTGTTAAGCCCGAGCTACGCACTGTTCTCCTGTATGTATTGGGGCTTTGCCTACTGTTTGGGGGGAACTGGTGCCCGTATGAAAAAGAAGATGGAGAATCAACCTCCTCATTTCACAGACGCCCACCCACCTGCCACACACACTTTGTCTATGGCTCTGTCAACCAGATATCCCACGGTGCCACTCATCATTTTCCTGCAGACAAGATGGAAAAATACAGTGTAGTTGGCCTCTTAGCAGGCAGTCTAGATGATGAATGAATTGATCTCAAACTGGAGGGAGATCTCTGGGGCTGTGTCACAGAACTATGCGGGCCTTTTCTCAATGGCTTGAAGGAAACATCACAGGCATGTCTGCCAAATGAGTCGATGATAAAAAGATGTGAGAAACGACTAAGATTCGAAAGGGTCCAAAAAACATTTTTTTGAAAACAGCATTGGCCTAAGAATAGACCAAACACCAAAGGCACACCATTTAACGGGAATAAATGCTAAGTGCCACTTTCAGCTTTTCAAAGACAATTGTAAAAATGACAAGATAGGGCAATTTGACTTCAGCACTTCTCATGAAAAAAGACAAGAGTTTTATTATTAAAAACCCCAGCTTTTTAAATGCTCAGTGTGTGCCACTCAATCTGAGGCAAGAGTGGAATGTAAAAATAAAAGCTAAGGCCAGTTCTCTTTGCAGTCATATAAATAGAATATTCAGGTCAAGGCAAGGAAACATATGACCATAATCTGAACTAGTCAAAGCACCAAGTGAGGATTATGGTTTCAATCCCAGATGACACACTGAAAGAGGGACCTTGATAAACTGGGCTCTGTGCCAAGGAAAACAGAATGGTGAAGGCTCCCTAAAGCACAGCGATGAGGAAGTGTTAAAGGAAATGGGATACTCCGTCAAGGAAGAGACATTCTAAGAGGAACATAATAGGCGTCTTTAAACATTTCAGAGGTCATACTGAAGGGGGATCAGATGTGCTTTGTGTACCAGCAGAGAGTAGAACAAGGATGTGCAGGGTAGAGTTTGCAGTGTTTGCGGTGGCAGATAATGTCAGTTAGCACTCTTTGGCTATGAGTCCCAAAAATCATCTGACTAGCTTATGCAAAAAGATGCGTTTTTGGAGGTACATGAGGGGGCTCACCAGTGCCCCTGGAAAGGCTGGGGAACCAGAATGGAGACCCACAAGGAAGAGGTGGCTCCAGAAGGCCTTGGTCTCAGGAACTTCTTGACCATCTTGCCTGGCACTGCCTCTAGAATAAAAGAGTCCCAGTCATGTCCGTGGTCCTTGTCACTCTGCTCAAGATTCAAGTCCCAGGAGCATGAGTTTTATTAGACATGCCTAGGTCACATACCTCTCCCTTGACTGTCCCAGGGGAATGAGAAGAAGTGTCTGGCAGAAGGAACTTCCAATGATCTTTTTGACTTCTACAGCGGGGAGCGGGGGACATCTAGATTTATTTGTCCAACCCAGGCAGCTCCAGTAGGAAGCAGTTTATGCCCCAAAAGAAATCATGGTCCTCTTAGGAAGGAAGAATGGATTTAAGGTACTCAAAAAGTAAAAAATGACCACTACGCAGAGCTCAAGATAAAGGAATACTTTCTAAACATTAAAGTGATCCAGAAATAGAATATCCAGTGAGGTTACCCTCATTCAAGGTATTCAAGCATAGGTCACAGGATCAAACAATCGGAAGTATTGTTGGCCGAACTTGGAGATCCCTTAAAGTCTAAGATTCTGTATTTCTAAATAAGTAGTTTTCAGTGCGGGACATACCAGAATTGGGGGACGGGATTTTTCAGAGTATTTCTGCCTCACTCTCCTCCCTGTTCCCAGAGACTCTAATGCCCCCTTGCTGTCCCTCATTCCCTGTGGCCAACGGAGAGCCAGAAACACCACATCTGAGGTTTCTACTGCTCTCCCAGAACCTTATGCTGGTGAAATAGCCCAGAAAAAGAGACATGATGCTAATCAAGTGGGAAAGTTCTTTTTTTTTATTTAAAAACTTTTCTAAGTAATAGGAATGTCTAACTTGTAGATTTAGGCAGCGTAAAAAATATCTATAAAAAATGAAAAGGAACTTGGTTGAAGAAAATTAATAGTTGGAGTTATCTAACAATGCTGCAAATGTTGGCTTCCCTCTGCTACTGCTATTTTGTTTGGAACGGGTCCAATTTTCCCCTTGCATAAAAGGAGACAAGAGCTGTTTGAAGCCATTAACAGCACCAATAGGAGGGACATTTGAATTAATAACCAGGAGGCTAGTCAGCCAGGAGCAATTTTGAACATAATCTTTTCCTTTGACTTTTGTTGTAAGACTGATATTTTGCTATATTATGCTTGGTCCAACATGCCCCTGCAGAGCCAAATAATTTATCTTCCCAACTCTCTTTGTTTTTTAAATTGACCTGAGTAAAATATTTTAATTTACTTGAATGAAAACCCCTCTGTGGATTGTGCTAGGTGCTATGAAGTATTATCCCTGAGCATAAAGAATTCCTTGGAATTTCGCAAGAAATAATAACACGTGTAAGGCCTCTTAAAATACTGTGTGTAAGCTGCTCTTGAAATAATGCTAAGCGAACAGAGCAAGGTACAACCCAGGTGTAACACATGATCTTCCTTTTGTTTCTTTGCAAGTAAATTTATACAAAGATTAATTTTTTTCTTCCTGTACTTTACTCGTCCCTACTTGTCATTATGTAACCCCACTCTCTGCAAAGTCTTCTTGCAAGGGATTTCTGGAGGCCCCGGGGGACTCGCATTGCACTTGGGAAAGAGTCTTCAAACATAAAATGTGGTCCCTGTTGCTGGTTTCCTCGTCCCCAGCTGTGGCCTCCTCCCTCTAAGAGGTGCCGCCTCTGCCTGCCGTGCACAGCCCCAACAAGGTAGGAGAGCTGCCAAGGTGCCAGGTCCGGGCCACACTCCATGCTGGAGCGGGGAAGCAGTCGGTCCTGCCTCTCTCCTGTTCACAAAGCTTCCTGTTCCATGGCTTCCCAAGACCCACACTATGACAACAAAACCATCAGCCATCTTCTGGTGGCCCTGCCTCCGTGCTATCAGCTGCTGATTCCGGGAATTCCCCCTCTCCTGGAGCATGTCAGGGTGCTCCTCACCAAAGGGGCTCACACTGTGTCTGCCAGGCCCTGTGGGCTCGGGGACACGATGCCCCTCCTCCGTGAAGTTTCCCTGCCCACTCCCCAGGCCGCAGCGCACGTGCCCCGGCATTCAGCGCTCCCATAGCACTTTGCTCTCCTTTCTTCCCCTTTCTCCCTGCAGGACTTGGCCCAGACTCCTGCCAGCCTTTGCTGTGTGTGTCCGTAGTCTCCCTCTCCTTGCTTCACTAATGGGTGAGCTCCTCCAGGGCGGGGACCTTTTCCGCAGGGCTTCGGTATTCCCGTCGCCCAGCACAGCGCCTGCCCGGCAAAGTCTACACACCCAGCGATCTAACAAAACGGCAACTGAACTACCAGGAAGCTCCACATGGAAACTGTAGAATTTCCAAGAATCCCTGGCATCTCTAGAAGTCTGTTTCTTTTCTCTTACTCCAGAGGTACCCGGCTCCTCGCCCCTCTGCCCTTCTGCTCCTTTCCTTCCTGCCCTTCACCCAGGAGGGCAGTCACAGGGTGTGCTTGGTGTCTGGCCTGTGCTCCACCAGGGTCCCAAACCTGGGTACATCTGCACAAGGCACCCCAACTAGGTTCAACTTTTCTGCAGGCCAGGTGCGGTGGCTCACGCCTGTGATCCTAGCACTCTGGGAGGCCAGGCAGGAGGATCTCTTGAACTCAGGAGTTAGAGACCAGCTTGAACAAGAGTGAGACCCCCGTCTCTACAAAATATTAAAAAATTAGCCTGGCGTGGTGGTGCACGCCTGTAGTCCCAGCTACTCGGGAGGCTGAGGCAGGAGGATCACTTGAGCCCAGGAATTTGAGGTTGCAATGAGCTATGATGAGGCCACTGCATTCTAGCCAGGGAGACAGAGCAAGACTCTGTCTCAAAAAACAAATAACAACAGCAAAAAACTTACTGCTATTGAAAGCGACCCTAAGTGGCCTGGCCCACTGACCCTGTGCTGAGTGAGGCTTCCCGGAGTGGCATGCTGTCGTGGCTCCCAGTCCCTGCAAGGACTACCACCTCCACCACAACACCCAGCAGCTCCACCCAACCCCGTCCAATCAGAGCAATCCTCCCGGTGAGAAGACCTGCACTCCTGGACGCTGTCTGAGGCAGCGGGGGTCACACTTTCCCTTTTCAAACATAGACTTGCCTTTGCTCCCTTCTGTCGGCTACGTGAGCACTGCAGGTTTCCTTTCCGAAGGAAGCTTCTTTACTTACCCACGGAGGCTGTCACCTCTCCGACGACACAGCCAAACAAGCCCTCCTTTTACCTCTTCAATGTTCAACACCTCCCCACTGGACAGAGGCAGGGCTGCGGGAATGTTTAATTTTAGTGGTAAAACTCACATTTATCATATTCAGATGACCAGTTTGGAAGAGAAGACAGTAGCCGTGGAAACATCTCTGGGACCTCTACAGGGGATTAACTCGACTGACTGTGGAATGTCAGTGCCTCCCCAACTGATATCCAGCGATGAACGCACCTCTCCGTCTAAAACTCAAGTGACTCTTGGAAAGGGATCACTGCAGATACCACACACCCCGAGCATTTGTGTGTTCAGCGGGGCTGGCATGTCTGACTGTTTGCAACACAATTGTCCTATGATCTCCTGATAGACAAGCCCAAGCTAGCGCTGGGCCTAGCCTCTTGATCACCATGACTTTAAACTTCGCCCAGAGTTGCCAGGGCTAGAGCTTACTGCGATTATGTGGTGAGGTCACCTGAGCCAGGAACGTGGCTTAGGAAGCAGAGGCTAAGCCATGTGAGGGGCAGGCCTTGGCTCCAGCCGCAGCACCACCGTCAAAACAATGTCATGGATGAGCCTAGAATTTGTGGTGATCAAAGGTGCTCTAAGCATGTTAAGGCCCTGCCAAAATCCCAGTCTAGCCACTAAAATGCATATGTCAGTGTTCTGGCGTTGTGTTGGGATATTTCACTTAGCTTTAGTGAGCTTAGATACTGGCAATGAAAATCAGATTGCATTTTATTCGAGTTGCTTCTATAGATTTCTTTATTGTGTTCTCTTATTTGTTGGTTTTCAATAGTATTAACAAGGGCAGACTGATAGCTCCTGAACATAGCAACTGGTTACCTTCTCAAGGCTCAGAATCACGAAGTATGAGTCTTTGTTAAGCAAATATTCTTGAGCACCTGTTGTTATGTGCCAGGCAGGCACCGAGCTCATCTCTAGGGACACATGCTGAGGTGTCTCCTGTCCTCACAGGGCTGATGGCCTAGTGGACAGTACATTTGACAGGTAAACTTGGCCTATTGGTCAGGTTTTTCTGCACACAGGCAAGGCCAGTCTATTCAAATCCTCAGCCACAGGGCTAGACTCAGCTCCAAAATGAAAAACGGGGCCCTGTGACCAGAGTTGACAGCCCAGCTACAGACAGCCCTGGGATTGAAAGTGGCAGAAAGTAGCAGGAGCTTCAGTCCCAGAATGGCGAGACTGACCCTGCTGATGGTTGTGCCAAACTGCCCTGTTGTGCTACTTGTACTAGTATCATTAATTCTAATGACTACATTTTATTGAAGTTTCTCTAGGGGCTACACCCTTGGCCAAGGGCCTTCCCCATGGAACCTGGGTGTGACAGGGTCTCTCCTTGTCTGCCTTGCAGGGGTCTTCCTGCCAAGCCCAGGCAGCGGGGAAGGGGAATCTGAGAGTTCAATAGGCTGTGTGCCAAAGAAGTCATCTAGCTGGCCACCTCCTACCATGGTGCCAGGTTCCTCCAGTCTATGAAACAGTGGGAGAGTCTCTGCACCCACAGGGTCACAGGGACACCGCCCTGTTTGCCCCTCTCGGCTGCAACCCCACCAACTTTCAATGGACAGAGGCCTTCAGGGAGCTCTTCTCCAACTCCAGTGTAAATAAGGTCAGATATATCAAAATGTTACGTAAACTGGAAAGCGTGGTAAAACTAGAGAGCAACATCATCAACATCATCATCATTAAAGGACAGTGATAACGTCTCAGGCTTGCTGACTACAGAGATTTAAATCAAGAACCATTACCTTTCTTTTCCTACTCTTTCCATTATCTTTTAATTCTGTCTTTACTGTGGTATAATTTCACACAATATAATGAACAGATTTTAAGCATAATATCCATTGAATTTTGTTCATTATTTTTGACTAATATAAACTCAAGTCATTATATTAGTCAAATAGCTATATTTTAACTAATATAGATATTTAGAGCTACAAATTTATCATGATACATGCTATGGATTGAATGTTTGTCCCCCCCACACACAAAAACAAAATGCGTATGGTGAAGCCCTGACCCCCAATGTGACTGTATTTGGAGATAAGGCCTTTATGAAGATTATTAAGTTTCAATGATGTCATAAGGATGGGGCCTTAATTTAATAGTGCTACTGCCCTTATATAATACTAATATTAAGAGGAAGATGGGTGAGCGCAGTGGTTCACGCCTGTGATCCCAGCATTTCGGGAAGCTGAGGCGGGAAGATTGCTTGAGACCAGAAGTTTGAGACCGGCCTGTGCGACACAGCCAGACCCCGTCTCTGCATACATACATACAAACATACACACGTAAGAGGAAGAGACACCAAAGCTCGCTCTCTCCACATAAACACAGGAGGTCAAAAAAGAGGTCGTGTGAGGGTACAGCAAGAAGGTGGCTGCCGGCATGCCGAGAGAAGAAGCCTCAGAATGAAATCTACTCTGCCAGCACCTTGATCTTGAACTTCATAGCCTCCAGAACTGCAAGAAATAAATGTCCATTGTTTAAGCCGCCCAGTCTATGGTATTTTGTTACAGCGGCCCAGGTAGAGCAAGACTAAGACTTTAGCTAAGTTTAATACTTGTACTTGATAATACATGTAGGCAAATCACTTTTCCATTTTTTGTTTTCTAATGGTGGCTTTTTATTTGCAACTGGTGGCTATTTGCCTACATCTTTTAATCAATAGGATGTTGACTCTGTGCACTGCAAATGATTTTAATATTTTAAAAGTGTCATTGCAAATCATTATAACATATTTGCTTCTTTCTGTCAGACACCAATCCAATAAATGTTTGAAAAGGTTGAGTATCTGCAATGATGTTATAGCTTAAATATGGACTTCTTTAAAATCTTCTTGCAAATTAATTCCATTTGCCAGCCACTATTTCAACACGGTGGGTAGAAATAAGACAAAAATGAAATTAAATCAAAAAGGAAGGCCACAAATTTTCAAGACTACGTATGACATTCCCAAGCAAATATAACCAGAAATTAATTCCACGCTATGCTATCTGGAGCGATTTACAAACCAAATTGTGATTTCTATTATAGCTCAAGCCAAAGCATTAGAGTGTGATTGCATGTACACATAGCCACCGAATCAGACTTGTGGATGGCATCTCAGAACACACGCTCAGGAATGAGAAGCAGGAAGAACAAAAACTACATCTGAAGCCCACTCTCTACTGCCCAGCAAGGCTGTTCCTGGGGTGGCCTGAGTTCACCCTTGGCTATTGTGTCCCCTGCCCCCTTCCCCAGGCTCCTGCCCTTTCCTCCCTCACCCTCCCCGTCAGACCTCATCTGCCTTGTGCCATCCGCTCCACTTTCCATTAGGAGCCTGATCAACTGACCTCTGTATGATGCAGATGTCACCACTTCATACGTCACACTTTCCTGCCCGTTACACGCATTCTTATTTTAAAAATGCTCTTCAAGACACCACATTTAAATTTAAGCAATCATTTTGATAATGCCAAGTCCAGTCTGTGGTCTCTAGCTGTATTGGTTTCATGCACCCAACATTAATCTTTAACAAGTTTGATTCATTTTTTTCCCCACATATAAAATCACAATACTTCCTTAAGGAATCTGGGTCATATTCATACTAATTCCAATAGAAAATAATTTTTAAATATAAATTAAAACTTATTATCACTTAGAAATCTAAATACATCTATTTTTTTTCTATGTATTATTGGTGGATGTCATTACAGAGTACATGAAGTTGCTCTGGAGTAAAACAGGAATTAAATTTCTCCCAGTGAAAGGGAATTGAAGATTTAATAACTGGCCCACACCACCCCAAAGGGGGAATTTCCCTAAAAATTGAGCTGCCAAAAAATGGGAGTGTCCCAGAATGTATTAAGACAATTCAACGTGAGACAAAAAACACTTCTCTTGAAAAGCCTGTGGCTCTTCTTTCTTGGTAGTCCAAAGCCCATGAACCCCAAGGCGGCATCTGGTTCCGGACTGTTTTGCCATGGGAAAAAGGATGTGACATAAGGGTGACCCATCTCCTCTCCATGGGGCAATTAGACTCATCTGCAAAGGAGGCCATCGAATCCCCACGGTGCCTGGTCCCGGACAAACCATGCCAGGACGGCAGGCTACGTGCATCGCTTCCTCCCTGGGGAAGGCGCCTCATCAGTGCTCACCCTGGCAGCCCAGCCTTTTCAGTACTTTGTTATAAACCGGAATCCCCAGAAATTAGGATCTGGACCTGAAATTCCATTAGAATCTCCACATAGGTTTGAATTCTAAAGACAGAGAAGTAGTTGGCTGTTGGTCTCAGCCTCTGACATAGTTGCCTGCTGATTCATTATGTAAACACAGGGGTTAATTCCCTTTCAGAAATCTGCTCGTGTGCACCCAAAATTATTATTATCTGTGTTCAACTGTGGAGCATGACAGGCTGAGAGGCTGCCAGCAGAACCCACCGCCTTTCCTGATTTAAGAAAACAGACCTGGCTTGGGGCAGGCTCTCCAGCCTGACACACTCTCCAGACGTAAATGTTATTTTATTAAGATATAGGGTGACATAAAAATATTTGTGTAATCAATATATCTTGTTCAGCTTTACAATATCTGACAGGTCTTCAAGTAATCTCATTTTCACAGATCAAGTAGACTCGTCAGAGGCAATGACGAATGTCGGAGGAGGCATCGTGCTCATTCGTAAGAGGCTGATACTACATCTAGTTTCTGTGCGCCAAGAAACGGAAACAGGTTTGTGCGAACCTTCCCCATGCTCACAACCTAAAACACAGAAGACAGTTTTTACTAATCCTGGAATACTTTAACTTCAAACAGGATGTGGACGGGCTATATTTTTACCTTATTGACTTAACCTTCAGCTTTTTGCCTGTCTGAAAGGACTGCCCCACTAGCATAAAGAGCTGTTTTTTGAAATGGACCTCTTCTTAACACAGGCCCTTTGCAGAGGCCCTTTTAAGTTAAGTATCCTACCTGTCTTAATATTACTTTGCATTGCAATCTACCATCAAAAGGGAGGAGCTGAGGAAAAGAAATGAAATTGAAACGTGGTCCTGGTAGGGGTTGGTTCCTCTTCTCTTATTACACTATGGAATCTGAAAATACCTCTTGAAATTCCGGTCACCATCTTCAGGACATCACACAGGTGGTCACCTCCACAGCTCCTCCCACTCCGTTTAGCAAAACGAAGAAAGGCTCAGACTTCCAGTGGGCAAATGAGAAAGACACCAAAGAAAGTAGATACAGTCCGTGAGCCAAAGGAGTACGTATTGTCATTTTGGAACACGTCTGACAGAAGGCTAAATTAGACAGTGCACACCAATGAAAAGTAAGAAGACAAACACAAATACTGGGGCTACCCAGTGCATTTGGAAACAGTCTCAATAAGAAGGTGTCTCAGGAATGGATTTGGCCATCTACCCTTCCTTCCATCCCCTCAGTTTAGCGTCCCCTACACGCTGGGCACCGTGCCTATGCAGGCAACTCAGAAATGGAGACCAGTTCCCACCTTCAAGTTGCTCATAGTCTGAGAGTGGGGGGTGAGGGAAGAAAATTAAATAAAGAGAATCATGCAATGAAATGTACCAGAAGACCGTGCAGGCTGCCAAGGGAGCACAAAGGAGGGCACAGTTTATTACTCTTGGGAGTGCAAGAAAGGCCAAGTCCCAGATAGAGATGGTGTCAAGGCAGAATTGGGACAGATGGGCACTGCTAACAACAAGCAGCATGGTCTGCTGCCATGATAAGCACTTTTACATATATCAACACGTTTAATTCTCAGAAGACCCGTATGTAGATACCAGTATTATCCCCATTTCCTGATGCACAGAAAGATTAAGTCACTGGCCCAGATCAAGCAGCTGCCACATGGCTGAGCTGGGGTTCAAACCCAGGCATTCGTGACAGGGTCCACCCTTGTAACCACGATGCTAAGAGTTTGCCAGACAGATGTAAAGTGACATTTTTCAAAATGGGCAGAGCCATAGATTTTGTAAAGTGACAGAGAGAGAGAGCATGACTTTAGGTGTCAGTGGAGCTTAAAGATCCTACTTTTGCAAAGTGGAGGATGATCTAGGCATCAGCTCTTAGCGTCCTCAGCTGGGCTGAGAGCACCCCGGGTACATGCGGTGGTGACCAGGGGACCACCGTTGGATTATCAGCCAGTACAGCCATCAGATTAGCATGGTGTGTTTAGCTCTCCCAAAGGCTCAGGAGGGGAGCACTTCGATGCTTTTTTCTCACATCAGATAACTTTAAAATGTAATTTTACATTATAGAATAGGATGTGAAGTTACCATGACGTCTTCCCTTGTCTCTTCTTCCTTTTCATATCTGATTTAAATTGTTTCTTGAATGTATTTAAAAATCAAATTTCAAGTTCTGGAAGTAATTTATACTTATTTCACTAAATAAAACAACTCTTGATTATATAAATTAAAAGTGATTTCTCTTCCTAAAATGCCTCTGTTCTTACTTGCCTGAGATAATCCTCTACCCATGCTCGCACAGTTAGATGTTAATGCATGGGGAGAAATTAGGGTGTTTGTTCTGTTGTTTCTTTATACAAATGTGGAAACAGCACACACTTCATTCCACAGCTTACTTTGCTCCTTTAATAACACATCACAGACAATTTTCCAGAGCCTTCCTTTAAGAGTCACGTGCATTCCACACTGTCATGGTTCCACTATTCCTCTGTAGGTACGTGGCTTCCAGTTCTCAAGCAAATCTCTGTCTGCCCATTACTCCTTCCCCTGCCTTTGGGAAGTGGAAGTAGTTACTAAGCTTCATCAAACAGCCACTCCTACCTTTTAGGGAAATGAATCCCTAGAATTTGCTCCTAAAAGTAAAGGGTCTGTCCAGGCCTAAACTTTCAATTGCGTTCAGTAGCCTCCTTCTTACAGGACACCGTGTCCCTAGCAGATTGCATGAAACAATTTCCAGCAAGTGTAAACTTCCATCTTCATGGATGATTCCCTCAACCTACCTACTTTATACCATTGAAACAAAGCTTTTTCTAAAACCACTAACTGAGAGTTCTTATGTTGTTCTCTGCTTGACCATGACTTTTTAAAATAAAAGTTGAAATGTCACAGAAATCACAAGTTCAAGGCAGGTGCTCCCGGACTGGGCCATGAAGTGCTACCAGCGACGTGGGATGGTCAGAGCGAGTGAGGCGGAGCCCACGGCTCAGGTGGAGGAGCCAGCTCGCATTTGGAAGAGCGGGGTGTTCTTTCGATTTCCTTGCTCTGATATTTAGACCTTTTCAGTCTCAATTTTTTTTTTTCAATTTGAAATCAAGTAGAGATTTTTAATGTCAAAACTCAGTCTCAAATTTGACGCTTGTGGGCAAGGAAAACTAAAACAAATGGAAAGTGCGGGAGTTCTGCTTCCTCCGAGCCACTTGCGGAGGTTCTCCCTGCCCAGTGGTCAGGGCTGACTTTCGGTTCCTTCACCTCGTCTCCTGCTGCTCCTCTGCTCTGGCCACACACCTGCCCCGTCTTGGTTTAAACACCTGCTGCTCGGGTCGGCCTCCCCTCCCCCACCCTCCCACTGGTTAGCCGCTGTCAGTGTGTCCGTACTGTGCCCCTGTACGCATGAGATCCTGAAGGTGGGACGTCATCTGTGTGGCTCACACCACATCCCCAGTGCCCAGCACAGAGCCTGCTCCACACATAAGGACACAGAGGGCCAGCCGAGGCTCAACGCTGTTCCAAGTGTTTCCCACACATTATTCTGTTTAATTCGCAAACCAACCCTATGGGGCAGGTGCCAAGAATGTCCCTCATATAGATAAGGAAGCTGAGCGGTAAGAGCCCATGTTCGCAACCACTGGGTTCTCCTGTCACCCAAACAGCTCTCTTGTTCCCCTGATCTTCTGACTTAATATGACCATAAGAGTCTTCTCTAGGGTCCTCAGCCACTTTGACAACCTGCAGCTCCTTTTAGGTGTGGGCCCCTATGACACAGTTCTTACTTATGCAATGTGTTCCTTACTTGTCTTCATCTTGATTATACCCTTTTCTCATCAGTTTTGTAAGTGTCCCTTTAGATTTAGAGCTCATCAGAGAGCTCCTGGTGCAGCCAGGGTTCCTCTCTTCCCACATCCTGGACCACAAAATTAGGTCCATCTTTCCCCCTGAATTTTAAGAAATCAGCGTTCTACAAATTTCGAGTTCAAGACAACTGTATGTATCTGAGCGTCCCTGGCCAGCCATCACACAATTTCTCCCAAGGAGCCATCAGTAGCACTGTGTGCACTTGAATTCTGCCTCGACCATTAAAATTTACTGAAGGGAGCATTTTCCCTAGTTGTTTCTGTGCCCTCTGGGAAATGAACTTTCTGGAGGTCTGCTGTAAAAGGCTCATGTCCAGGTGAGGATGGGTTTGACCAGCTGCTCGGGCTGCTCCCCCTTGGCCCTGGGCCTGTTTTGTAATCTGTGTCTGGGGCACCTGCTATTTTCTCTGCCTCGTCACAGATGCAGTCATATCCCCACCTCCAACCTCAATCACTTGCATTCATCTTTTGCCACAGTTCTGCTCTTTGAGGATACATGGCAACACTCTCCCCCTGCCCACCCCATCCCCTACACACATATACACACAGAGGCCAAATTATGCAGCAGAGGAATGATGGGAGCGGGGGAGGCATGGCCATATTTGCAAGATTCCTTCCTCTATTTCCTTTAATATTCTCATTGCTCACCTAGTTCCAAATTTTGCTGTGCTACAGCCTCTCCTCCCTGCTTCCCGCCCCCCTACACACACACACACACACACACACACACACACACACACTTCTGTAGGCACCTACCCTACGAGAAGCAATTTTAGGTCACACTTCCCCAGAGCTCAGCCCAGTGCAAAGGGCTTGGCTGTGGTACTGGGCAGACAGCACTCTGCTCTGACAGTTGGGCTTCACCTCCTAGGTTATTCATTCCCCAGGTGCCCTCTTCAGCACTGGGCCCTCCAAAACACTCCACCAGGACCTGCAAATCTGGGACCTGCCCTTATGGACAACTCAAACCGAAGACTGACTCTTTCTCTCTCTCTTTCTCCACCCCCATCCCCACCCACTTTGCTCCTGACCCCCACGTTCACCTGGCGCTCTGGTTTCAGGTTTGTGCTTTCCTGTGCAGATGTGTGTCTCCTCCCCTCATTCCTTCCCTCATTTACTGTTAGTCGGTAAATGTCTACTCTGTGTAGACCCTTGCTCCACTACTGGTCTTACAAACCAATTCCAGAGATGGATAAATAACTAGTAATAATAACAAAATTTTAAGTCCCATGCTTGGAGTATGAACTATGAGCTATTTGAAAACAGAGAAGGGAGCAATTATTTCTGCATGGCCTGTGAGAGAAGGCTGTGGTGAAAAGCTAATATGTGAGTTGGGTCTTGAAGGATGTGTAGGAGTTCCCCAGCAAAGGGCAGAAAGGGTGTCCGAGGCAGAGGAGACTGCATGAGTGAAACTCGATGGGAAGGGCGTGATGTGGGGGTAAGGAGGGCCCCATGTGGCTACAGTATGGAAGGCAGGGGCGGGTGTGGGGTGGGTGTGGGGGGGTGGCTTTTTGTTCCCCAGCATATACAGATCCCGAACACACGGAGTGGGTCCCCAGTAAATATTTATTTTCAATGGTAAATAAAGCAGGATAAAACCAGATTGTAAAGAGCATTTTATGCTATGCAGGGAATTCTAAACTTTAGTTTGTAGACAGTGAGAATTCACCAAGCTTTTTTAAATCAGGGAAATGGTATCTGTGTTTTAGAAAAGAGATAACTCTTAAGACTGTGTATAAAACAGACTTTAAAGGGGGAAATTTAGGAGGAATTATTATAAAGCATCACGCTAGCTAACTATTTTTATTGGGTATGTTGACTTTGATTAGGCTTATCCTTTCCCTTGCTGCATTTGCTCCAGATCTTGGTTATGCTTGGGAAATCCTAGTACCGCCCTACGTTACGAAATTCACTTAACACTGGCGCTTAAGATATGGACATGGAGGCCTCTGGAACCATTGGTTTCATTTCTGCCTCTCCTCATAGTTTTCTCCAAAAACATCACTTATTCTCACACTTATTTCCAAGTAAACTTGCTGTCCCTCAACTACCCAGCTTGCACCAGCTTTTCAAGGATTCATGCTCCCACTTTCTCTATTTCCATTTTAAATCCCACCGGATGCACAGTTCTGTCGCCGTGAACCAGTGGCTTGCTCAGTTAACGCTTTCTCTTGGCACGTAGGCCTTTTGAGACATGCCTCCTGGAGGTGCAGTACCTTCCTCAGTGGGACATCTCAGACTCCTCATCAGGATATGTTGAGGCGAATAGTTCAGCGAGCGTGGGTCGGTTCTCACCACATGAAAAGATTCCTGTTTCTTCTTGTTTTGGCTCCAGCCTTCACCCGACCCCTCCTTTCACCCCACCCTTCCCCTCCATAAGTATCTGGGTGCAGCCGGATTCTGGGGGCAGTATCAGCTAAGGTGGGAAGGTGGCTGTCACCCCATATGACCCAGACTATGATTCCCACTGGGACAAATTCAAGAAGAAATAAATTGTAGCTCTAGCATTTCAAGCTAGAGAAGAGCTTTGCTTTTTTGACATTAAAAAAATGATAGAATTTTGGATCCAGTAATGTTTTCCTTCTTGTTTCCTTGAAAATTGTTTCCTGCATAATTCTGTAGCAGTGCACGGACCCGTGGCAGCTCCGCACACACCAGTCCCGTGAGCTTCAGGAGTCTATCCTCTCCGCCAACATCTTCAGTGCTGGGATTAGCACATCAGTCACCAAACGAGACAGGAGAAAGGCCTCCCCACACGAATGGACGCTCTTGAATTCCGAAGCCTATCTCATTTATAAAAAGTTAAGCACCCATAGCATGACTTGTGATCAATCCAAAAACACTTCAGCTGCACTTTGTCAAAACATGCACTGTATTTAAAATCTAACAGTGTTCTGAATCTCAGTCTCCAGAGAATCACTGAACTACCTTACTAATTCTAATTGTAGAAATTATACCAATTCTTAAACTAGAAAACAAGAAATTAATTAATGTAAAAGAACCATTGAATAGAACTTGATTTTCTTTTCTTTTGTCTTCTTTTCTGTTCAACCAAAAAAATTTAAGAAATATTTTATTCCTAAGGGTGTTTCCTTGAGATTATTTCTACTCAATTTCTTAGAGACTTCCAGAATAAACAGATACTTGAGGTGCAGACAGACCTAGCAGGAAACAAGCAGCAAACCTCAGGAGGGTGGAGTCCTGCGTGAGTCCTAGAAAGGGGCACTGTGCTCGGTGGCCTACGCTAGATTGAGTTATTGGCTCTGATTCTTCACCCCTCCCTATCCTGATCCTGTCTCTATTTAAAATTTTGGTATTTTGTTCCTCATAAATATTTCTGCATTAATTGTGATTTTTAAAAAAATATTTTATGAAAATATTATTTATCTTGATTAAGTATCTTGGCTCCCCCGAAAGCTTTTCACTGAAGACAAATGTTCACATCCCTCACCCTAGTCTTAGCACTGCCCACGTCCTTTGCTGTGTGATTCTGACGTTCCTCCACTAGTCAGAGTATATTTCTCCTCCTCTTGACTTTCAGGTTAGCCATGTGACTTACTTTGGCCAATATAATGAGACAGAAGGGATGGTGTGTCACTTGCACTTCAGAGGCCTTGTGTGCTTCCACTTGGCCTCTTTCTCTTCTGCTCTCACCGTGAGAAGAACTTGCCTTTGGTCCCAGGAGGAGAAGCTGTGTGGAGCAGAGGGAGCCTAGCCTGGATCAGCCGACCTCCAGCCAAGACACAGACTCATGAGCTAAATACATGCTTATTGTTAGGATTTTGTGGCTGTTTGTTACCCAGAAATGTATTACACATACCAACAATTACTTCATCCTGGCTGGTTAGTGTGAGTTAATCATGGTCATCCCAATCCCATCCTCCTTGTCAGTAATCAGTTGAGGAATGGAGATGTCTAGGTCCATTGGGGCCAATGAAATATACGAGAAATTTGCTGGCATCTTCAGGAGAAAGTATTCCTTTCTGTTATGAGATATGCCGAGATATGCTCTCTTGTTCTCTTTCTTATGAATACATCTTTGTGCATAAAAAGCATGTGGCTCTGATGACCAATAGCAGCCACCTATTGGTAGACCTCCAGGAGAATGAGCCCGCCAACAAAATCAGTGCATAGAGGAGTACCAAGCTGGGACAATCACAGGAAAATAAGGCAGAAGGCTTGGTCAGGCCATGACTGAAGTCTGACCAATCTCTGAACTTTCACTCACATGATTCAGTACATTTTTATTGTTTAAGCCAGTTTAGGTTGGGCTTCTGTTTCTTGCAGCTGAACGCATTCTCATTAGCTGACTCAGGCCACATAACTATTTCTGAACTCACTTTAGGACCCTCTTTCCACATTATTCCAGGTTTAATAGGTGAGTCTCTGAGTGAGCTGAAATAGAGTTCAGGCATAAAGCTCATGGTCATTACTGGAAGTCCCACACTCCTTCTCCCACGCTTGCATCACAGAGAGTATCACCCCGTTTCCTGCCTTCTCTCCAGATGGTGTCTCTTCCCACCTCAGTGTGGCCATAGTTATATGAATAACCTCTCACTTCCCCCGTAATATTTCTACTTTAAAAAGGATGAGAGAGTCAACTAATGAAATCACTTATAGTATTTTCATATGATAGAACACCATAAATCCATTAAAAAACTATTTATTAACTTAGCAAATGTTTACTCAACACCTACTTTGTTTCAGGGAGTGTGCTACCAAAAACACTTGATGATATGGGAAATGTCAAATATAGACTCTACAACATTCAAGCTATAAAACATAATTATAATATCTGATTCAGATATTTAGGTGGGACTTGGGACTTTAGACTTTAAAATTGATGCTGGAATAAGTCAAGAGTTTTGAGGCTGTTGGAATGGAATGAATGAATGTATTTTGCATGCAAGAAGGACATGAATTTGGTGGATCCAAGGCAGAATGTTATGGACTAAATGTTTATGTCCCCCTAAAATTCATACATTGAAACCCTCACCCCCAACGTGATGCAATTTGAAAGTGAGGTCTTTGGGAGGGAACTAGGTTTGGATGAGATAATGAGGGTGGGGCTCCCATGATGGGATTATCATCCAAGACAAAGAGACACCAGAGCTCTTCCTCTCCACCAGATAAGGACACAGCAAGAAGTCTGCAAGCTAGAAAGAGGGTCCTCACCAGGGCCCGAATCTGCCCACACCTTGATCTTGTACTTCCCAGCCTTCAGACTGTGAGAAATAAACATTTATTGTTTGAGAGGGAAAAAAAACATCATAATTACAATATAATATTAAATATTTGAAAAAGGAATATGCATACATATATAAACATACCCGAAAAGAAAATAAGACTAGAAAGCTATTCTAAAAATATTAATAAGGGTCATCTCTGAACAGTAGATAAAGTGCAATTTGCTTCTTCTTTGTGCGTTTCCATATTTATCACATCTTCCGTGATTACCACATTACTTCTGTAAACAGGAAAAGCACCCAAGGAAGAAAATTATGCTAGTGTCTTTGATAAATCTAATAAATCCTGAAGTGTTTATATTTCAGATTCATTGGACATTATAATTATGTAATTTCTTTCTTCATTCAATGGCCTTGATGTTTCACATGTATTTACACAAAGGTGCTGTGTACATGAGCTAGGGACAGAGAACAAAGAAAAGGAATATTTTTAAGTAATCAAAAACTCGCATTTACGTTTAGAATTGCCTCTGTCTTCATGTCGGATTTGAAGTTTGGAAAGGGAGAGGAGAACCAGACAGGTACTGCAGACCACGTTTATTACTGCAGTCAAAACCTGGGTGCCCTTCCAAGGGGGGCAGGAAAAAGGAGGGCAAGAGAGAGTGTGTCCTGAGACCCCGTGCTCTGGGGCTAACGAGTGAGTGCAGCTAACTCCTTCCACCCCAGCTAGCGGGAACAGCTCACTGTACCTTTAACTCTCTGACCAACGAGTATGTGAAAACCCACATTATGCTGAGACTTCCAGACACACGCTGCTTACTACTGAAAAGAAGATTTTAAAAAGAAAAAGAAGTGGAAAGGAAGATGAAACATTTGTACAACTTTCATCTCAAAATGATACAAATAATTCATCTCAAAATATATATAGACTTCATGTCAAAATAATATAATAATTAGTTGTCCTACTGGAGGGAATTGAAATAAAGGAAATAAATTGGAATTCTAAGGCTGGAATGCTCTACTTGATCTAGAATTTAATATTTGCAAACTATATCCAAAACCTATATCATGTTATGATTATAAACTATATTAATTTTGTTCTTACTCTTTGATAAAACTCTCACATCGTTGGTGTGACAGCATGCACCTATAGTCCCAGCTACTCAGGAAGCTGAGGCAGCAGGATCACCTGAGCCCAGGAGTTCAAGGCTGTAGTAAGAGCTATGATTGCCCCTGTGCGTAGCCACTGCACTCCAGCCTGGGCAACACAGCAAGATCCCATCTCTTAAAACAAACAAACAAAAAAACCTCCTTTGCATATCTCACTGCATTTGATTCTCACAAGCTCCTTATGTGGTACTTAAGACAAAGATTCTTCCGATTCTTTCTGTGAAGTACACAAGGCCCGTGCAGACAGGGCTAGGAGTTAAGCCCAAATCTTCTAGGGTCAGGGGTCTTTTCTACTAAATAATTCAAATATATTATTTATGCCAATGAGATATAGGAATATAGTTATAGAAATATCTCATTTCCCTTCTTTTTAATGTTTATTGATCTAGAAAAATTGATTACACTGGATATAATTTTCCACACATGGAAAAGCACCCAGTACAGTTCCCACATTCGATAGATGTTCCCAAAATATAAGATGACTGACATACACTTGATCTTAATAAAAAACAGGCTTCTTTAGAAAATTATAGCCTTTATATTAGACTTTTCATTACCCTTTCCTTTCCTTGAAACTCGCCTACATGCTACTGAAGGGTTGCAACCCAGGGAATAAAAAAAATGTGTCTCAAATATCAGAGGACTTGAGGTCAAAATCTCTTAAAGGTAGCAATTTCTCTCTCTCTTTTTAATCGTCAGTATAAATTAATTTGGACCATAGTTTTAAGGAAAACCAGTCTGATCCCAAACATTTCACGTGTAAAATGGAAAAGAGTAAAGCTAGAAACCACACAACCATCTACAATTTTTCCTGCTATGAAAATTGCCACAGTCAGAGTGGTTTGCTGCTGAAAAACAAGTTGGGCTGAGTTTGGTGGAGACTGAATCCTCCTCTCAACAGACATCGTCCCTGGCTGTGAGGTCTCCGTCTGCACAATACCCAGTAAGCCCGTCCGGGGAAAGCGAAAAGTTCAATAAATCATTCCGATGGTTTCAAATACTCGGAATATTTGGGCTCATGAGGACCCATTGTCTTGGCAGTTGTGTGAATTTTTCACATTTCCACCTGATAACGTTCTTGGAAAAAAGTGTCCTCCTCTCTGGAAACCTAGGAATGTGATATCCTGCACCCACCTGTTTGCATAATAGTCATAAACTTTGTCTGCCAGATGGGAAAAAAACCTGCTAGAGCCTAGGATTCATGTTCCTTTAAAATGATTCTGCTCTTTCCTCACTGAGAACCCACAGTGCATGGACAGAGTGCCTCTGAAGGAGACTGGCCTGCCAGGCCTTCAAAGGGCTTCCAGAAGCTTCCAGGCTGGGCCAGTGTGGCCCATGAACCTCAAGCCCCAGAATCCTGTCAATAATGCAAATAATTATAATTATGTCAACAGTGCTAATAATAATAGTACTCATCACTCATGCAGATCCTTGGGGCTTACCCCAGACTTTCTCAGTCAGAACCTCTGGGAGCAGAGCTTGAGATCCACGTTTTAACAAGCTCCTGTGATGACTCCCCTGCAGTTAGAGTAGCACTGATCTCCTAGCTGCAGGAGGAGCAGAACAAGCACACAGCCTGTTTTTCAGGAAAGTGGCCAAAAAAAAGCAAGCAAAAATGTACAACTAGAAAGCCATAAATGGCCCTAGAAGTGCTGACCACATGTGACCACAGTGCAGACATGGAAAGCCTGTCCCTAGCGCTCGCTCACACACACACACACACACACACACACACACACACACAGACGGAGCATGGGTGGGGGCTCTGCTAAGCCTAAGGCAGCAGCTCAACTCTCTAAGGAATATATAGCATCTTAGGGGGCTTAAATCTGCCACTCTGTCTCAACCCATCTCTCAGAATGTTTTATTTCCACGTGATCTCATTTGAATATGTTAAAACGAGATCGTTAGCGTGAAGTTAATAACAGCACAGTCAGAACTGGCATTTAGCACTGCCCAACCTGGCGAACACAGGATATTCAGAAATCTCCAGAAGAATTAGCAGGTCTCACAGATGGTTATTCAAAAAAGGGTAGGGGAGAGGCTTGGGATGTAAAATGTTCCGTCTTGCACGGTCTGTACTCTGCCGTCTTTAGAGCTTCCCCGTGCGCCCAGGGGCCCACTGTGCAGCCCCCACGTTCTGCAGATGAGGAATGAGAGGGATTAAGCGTGTGGCCCAAGGCAGCCCTGCAGCTCATCTGCCTCGGGACTGCACTCGGCCCGGCCCTCCTCACAGCCTCGGTTTCCCCACTACAGCCCAGGACTGGGGTTCTGTGAAAGAACAAGAGGTAAGACTTCATTCTACATTCAAGAGTCACAGAATCGATACTCTTTTTAGAAATAAGTGTAAATGACATAGAGTTACACAAGCCAGGGAGGGACTCCTGGGCTCCCCTGACCTTTGTCTCTTTACCTCCCTCTTTCTCAATCACCCTGAGAATGCTGAGACAGTTTCCAAACGTGAACACTGACCAGGCCACATTTGTTCTAGCAAGGGATCATTGGTTTTTAAAACGTTGGACACGGTTCCCCTTTACGACATTTTCATTTCCACATGAAGGGGGAGGTAACGGGCCCAGGACCCATTCTTCAGGACAGGCCTAGCATCACCGTCCTTTGCTGGAACATTCCAGTCATGGTCCATGTGGCTGGCCAGGTGACAGTCAAATCCAAGCTGTGGGTTTGCAGTGGGAGGAGAGAAACTGAGACAGAACCTGACCCACCGTGTGCTCCAGCATGGACTCCTTGGAGCTCTGCTTTGGAGCGGGGCTGTAGGCTAAGAGGTCTTACTGGGCATGTGCTCCGCTAACGATAAAGTAAAGCTGATTTTTGTTTGTTATTGCTCCTTGTGCATATCGCTCCCTCCACCTCCCAGGAGGAGAGGAGTCGCAGAAACCCATCTTTCAGAAGACCACAGAGAATAAAAAAGATAAACTCTTGCTGCACACATCATGCACAAGTGATCCTGCAAACATGTCGGCTGAGAGAAGCCAGACACAAAAGAGCACATGAAGTACGTTTCCATGTCTACGAAGAGCAAGAGCAAGCACAGCTGAGCTATGCTAACAGACATCAGAATAGCGGTCCCCCAGACAGGGCGGGACAGTGTGGTGGCTTTGACCAAGAAGAGGCATGAGGGAGACTTCTGCGTGTTGAAAATGTGTTCTGTCTCAGGAGGACAGGTAATTACACAGGTGCAGACGTATGAAAGACATTTGTTGACCTGCAGTTAAGAGTTACGAACTTTACTGTATACATGTTATTCCTCATTTAAAACAAAATCTTGGCCGGGCGCGGTGGCTCACGCCTGTAATCCTAGCACTCTGGGAGGCCGAGGTGGGAGGATCATTTGTGCTCAGGAGTTCGAGACCAGCCTGAGCAACAGTGAGACCCTGTCTCTACCAAAACTGGAAAAAATTAGCCAGGCATGGTGGCGCATGCCTGTAGTCCAGCTACTCGGGAGGCTGAGGCAGGAGGATCACTTGAGCCCAGGAGTTTGAGGTTGCTGTGAGCTAGGCTGATGCCACGGCACTCTAGCCCGGGCAACACAGCAAGACTTTGTCTCCAAAAAAAAAAAAAAAAAATCTTTATTTCCCACATGAATGCATAATTTCCAAATAGTTCTGTAAATAACCATCTATTTCTATGTTTAGAGCTCTGAAATACTTAAAATTAGAAATTTAGAGCTATATTTACTCTTGAACAGGTTGAAAAGTTTTTCATTTAAGTCATGTTTAATCGCAGTTCTGAACTTGAATTTTCATTCTAATTAGATCAATGGAGAGGCCTCATATCATCCACTTTCTCAAAGGGGGCCTTTTTCAGTTTGAGGAAAGGCAAGGCAGGAATTTTAAAAGAGTTACTGCATTTTGGTTCTTCCACATTTTTATCTAATTTTAAATTTTTGAAACTTTTCACAGGGTCCTCTTTGCTGCATGAATTTTTTGTCCTACATCTCTTCTGTATAGCGGAAAATGGAGAGGTATATAAAAGCAGTTTCAGAGAGTTGACTGCGGTACACAAAAAATTTTTAATTATCATGTTGGAGAGTTTAAAGGAGATGCTATAGAATATGCATTTACCAATACTGGAACAGATGAAAGCACGGTATTTTCATTTTTAAAGACTAAAAGAGCTATTTTAAAAAGCATGTGTTTTTCATAGCATATTTTACTTTATACCAATGATTCTAAGGTTTCTATTAAACAGAAAAACAAATTACAAGTCTGGCAACCACAAAGATGAAAGCAGGCGAAGCCTCCGTAAGTGAAAGGGATTTTAACCAATAGTAAAGTGATGACAAAATCCCACGGCGTATTGACAGCATTGTTAAAGCTCCAAATTATACTTTATGAAAGCTAAGTGATGTCTGGGGGGACAAGAGCCCATGGATGTCTGACTGCTGATGAAAGAAGGAAAAAAAGAAAGGAGGGATTATGTCTCCTCCAGAGAACGACTAAGTTAAACTGATCCAGCCAAGACACAGTAGCTTCCAGGCTAAAATAACTTCTAATCAACTACATGAATCAAGCTTGGCCCTCTCTTGTGTGCACAGCCCAGGCTACTTTATCAACCCATGGGGAATGAATTCAGCATCCCTACGGTAGCTCTGCATCCAAATAATTCCGAAGACCCCAGTTCAAGTCAGGACCCTTATCTCTGAGCAGGTGGAAACTTGCTTGTCAGAGGCTATTTAAATGTGATCTTAAGTATCAGATGAAGCTCAACAAAGTCCCTGTTCCTTGAAGAAATGTCATATTTACCAGGAAATAGGGAGCTAAGGCAACTAGGTCTAGTGGAAATGTGTGGATGTTTAAAGTGTCTGAACTTGGCCAGGTTTGGTGGCTCACACCTGTAATCCCAGCACTTTGGGAGGCCAAGGCAGGAGGATCTCTTGAGACCAGCCGGAGCAACATAGTAAGACCTGTCTCCACAAAAAATTTTAAAATTTGATGGGTGTGGTGGTGTGCACCTATATAGTCCCAGCTACTCCAGAGACTGAGGCAGGTGGATCATTACAGCCCAAGAGTTTGAGGTTACATTGAGGTATAACGACACCACTGCACACTAGCTCAGGCAACAGAGTGACACACTGTCTCCAAGGAAAAAAAGGTGTCCAAAGTTATAACAGAGAAGTTTCACATATACATAAGCAAAGAAGATCACAAGGTTCTAAATCACAGCCACACTTTAATGCCAAGCATCAAACTCCTGCTTTTCTGCATAAAAATCTCACATGCTAGAGTTGTCACCTGGCAAAATAAATTCTGGAGCTAATGGCGGGGACTTTCAGAGTGCTATGCACCTTGGCTGAATAAAAATCCTTGCCATTTAGAAAAAACAACAGGACACCAATAAGCAACAAACCCACATCACACCTGTCATCGTCAACACAACTGGTAGCTCCCACCATGAACTTGCCCCATGTGTAAAGATTAAATCCAAGAGAAAAAAGCTGAATTTAAGACTCTTTTTAAGAGTTAAATAAACTCTTATGAAGGAGCATTTAATTGACCAAATTTCAATAATGTGTTTTTTTCTCCAGAATTTAGACAAAGCATACATGCTGAGAAGTTTTGATAATGATGTCTAATTTTCAGAGCTGTTAAAATATTGTTACTTATTAGGAAAAAGGAGTCATTTTAGAATTGTTACAGAAAAGCACATATTTTTAACTAAAAATAAATCAGGTATCTATATCAAAACAAAATTTTTACTTAAATTTAGCAAATTCGTATTACTATGCAGACACAGAAACCTCAATTTAATTTGGCAGCTCTTGCGCACAAAACGTTATATTGGTGCTCGTGGAAGCCAAGATTGCCAGTCACCACTCTGCAGTAATTTATGATATGAAAGATGTGTATAGGAGGTAAGTTGGGCAAGAACTGGCAAAGTCTTCCAGGAAGACGTGCCATGTGAAGCAAACCATAAGGGGCTGGTAGGATGTCAGCATATGGAGATTGACAGAATATTCCAAAGGAATGGCATGAACAAAGCTTCCCCCAAATGGTAAAAAATAATCCCTCCTCTGCCCCGAAAATACAGAGTGACTTAATAGGCTTCTTCAGTTCCACAACCCAGACACATAATTTCCCTAAAAGGAATTGCTAAAGGATATTCCGGAACAGGCCAGTGGTACTGGCACCCAGGAGTTCTCCGGCGCGTTCTGGAGCAGTCAGCCTCTCACAGGGAGCCATCTCTGCGGGCTGCTCGGGAGGCAGGCAGCTCTGGGGCACCAGATCCCTTCTTAACTTTGGAAACTGGAGAGTCTGGCAGGGCCGTTTTCTTCTTTCCATGGCATATTCCCAGCCTGCCTCCTGCCAGCTCCGAGGCAGGATAGAGTGAATGCGTCGCAGTTTATACTGAAGGCGATGGCTGCCCTGCACGCCCATCGTGGGCATCCAGAAACGCGAAGACGGCCTGCGGGGGCTGTGCTGGCCCAAGGACCCAGCGGAACGGGAGGTAGCACCTGGTGTAAGTCTCTTGAACAGGGAAGAAGAACGGAGGCCACCCTTTGGCCTCCTTGGCAAGGAATTCCCCAGCCTCACAGTGCCCATGCTTGGAGCTGGGACCCTACTGTAAAGGGACACCATCTTCCCATTCCCAGAGGAATGTTTGCCAGGGTCCCCAATGGAGGGATTTTATGAAAACCTCCAAGACCAAGTCAAATGAACGTTCTAACATTAATGGCTAACAATTAGTGACTGATATTTGTGACCAATAGAAGAAGCAAGACCTCCTTCATCAGGGGCCTAATAAAGAACTGTAACACTGGTTGGGGGAGGAGTTCTGATGCCGTCTCAGTACAGGAGGAAAGTCAGGAATGACGTAAACATCAGTGGCCCTACCAGGATGGTGACAGGAACCAGATGCCCCATGACAGAGCAAGGCAAACCACAGCAGAGAACAGTAGAGGCCAAAAGGAGCGATCAGCGGCGTTGGCTTCAGAGGAGAACTCTAGTGACTAAAGAGAAAGTGTGAGCCATTGCAGGAAAGACACAGTGTGGCCACGTTTCCAGTGATGCTCGTGGTAGAGAAAGAGTTAGAAAAACCATTTGGTTATATTTTGTTGTTTTCCCCCAAACACTGCACCCCAGCAAATCAGAGAGGCTTGGAAATTTAGGATATATATATACTCATCTTTAGAATTGTACCATTTCTAAATCTGATTTAGACAAATTTCGTCTAAATTTGGAGTTGGAGCCTGAAAAAAAAGAGAGAGAGAGAGTTTTGACTCATTTGAAATGATGCTGGAAAAAATGCATTTCAAATGACAAGGGTTCAGAAGCCTTTTTTTAAAGCACAGCAGTTTCCAAGGTTTACAATTTTGTGGGTCTCTAATGGCGAAGACCCTACAAAGCAAAGCCAGCTTTGCCAGCGTTCTCTTTCAGAATGTTCTTGGAATTCGGTTGAGGTTAAGGATATTTCCATAACGTAAGTCTACACCTTAGCTGTTTTCCAACATCTGAACATCACTCTTAATGCGACTGCTTCTCTTTTATTTTGCTGTGGCATTTCTCAGCTTCCCACAATTGGGATAGCATTTCGGAGCCACAGGAATGGAAATAATAACCAATAGCTCACTTTCCTCTTCTGTGGTTTATGTTTGTGTTTTTGCTCCTGCTTCCTTAAGCTTCCTCAGCCCCACCAACCCCCGACCGACCGCTCGCCCCTTCAAGTACTGCTCCACCCAGCATCGTTATTGAAAGTAAGGTTTTGTGAAGAGTAGAATAAAGAGAACACAACAAGGGCTTATGCCTAGAGGCTGGTCATCTGCGGAGCACTGAACGTTGAGTCTTAAGGCTGAGGTTCAGTGCCAACGCCCCAAGCCCCACACGGAAGTTTGCCCTGGTTCCCTAATGTCTATATAAGGTACAAACTCCTTAGCCTGGAATGCCACGTTTTCCACAATCTGACACTGCCCCGCATCAGTCACCCGCCGCAGGTCCCACATAAATTCTCTTCTGCAGCCAACTGGGAGGTTGCCCCTGAGGAAGGAATGCTCATCTCTGCTCTCTATTTTCTCAGGGTTCCACTTGACTGCGATGCTGGCCACGTCCCTCCCTCAGAGGTCCTAATGACCTGAAGCCCGTTCCCGGGCGTTACAATGAGTTACCGCCCTCGGATTCAGAAATATGCTCTCAGCCAAATTAATTAAGCGATATTCGTTTTCAGTAAAAGTCACCTTAGAAGATAAGTCAAAAGAATGAAAGGAACAGAAACTATTACCTGGTGTTCTCTGAATATAAAAGAGAGCAGTAGTCAAATCCATGTATGGACAAGACATATGAACAAAAAAAGGATTGGCCTGCGTGAAATCTAGAAAAAGGGAGCCCAAGGGACCCACAGATTGTCCATGTGTCTGTGTCTCTGTCTAGGGGAGAGGTGTTCTCACTGGTGAACAGGAGGGTGCTGATCCACCTGACAGACTGTCCCTTAGTAGCGTTGAATATGCTAGAACGCCATAACATGGTCCCCTCCCTGCTGAGGCCACCCCTTGCCCTTTGCCCAGATTTCATGCTCAGTGAGGATCCTTTGGTCATATCTGGATCCCTGCATGGGCTTATCTGAGGGAGGGAAGGGCTAACGGAGAGCATGGGCATCCCTAACCCGCACCATCAGACAAAGCAGTGATCGGGCTTATACCCCACATCTCCCTCCCCTGTGAGATTGTCTTGCCCTGACCCAGCTGAGAAGCTGGCCTTCTCCAGGAACACTGGCCAAACTGAGTTTGGGAGCCTAACAAGCTAAAAGCCAGGGCACACATGTGGTAGTAATGCCCCCTGAAAGCCCCGTTGGGAGCCCATCCCACACCCCTGCGGACATCACCCTCCTGTCTCTACAACCGTGACGCAATCTCACCCGGCACCAGTCGGGGTCTAGTTGGAGTGAGAACCCACACCGTCAGCTGGATAGAGAGGACTGAATGTAAAGAATTGCTTCCTGGGTATTGAGGAACTGAAAATGCAAAAACGGAAACACCAAGGTTTCATGGATGAAGCAACTGCAGGAAGTAGCTCTCACCCTGAGGGCTGAGGGAGCAAAGGAATGAGGTTGGGAATTATTAAAATTTAGAAGACTGGAGTAGGGAGGTGGGAATTCCTGCAAAGCTGGAGCTAAGGCAACCGAGAAGGAGGCACCTGGGACTGGGGCTGGTGTTTCCAGAGGAATGCAGTGAAGCTGGCTCTGCAAGGCAAGCAGGAAAGAGCAGCCATGGCCCTTCCTCCTCTTCCTGCTGGCCGGGTTCCATCTGGTGCCCCCTATTGGCAGAACCCAACAAGTATCCAGGGGGCAAATATTTAGGTATTTATTCATTCTCTCTCTCCTCCATTTGAAAGTTAGCTCCAAAAGGTTAGAGTTTTTGTTTTGTTCACTGCTAAATCATCAATGTCAAAACAGTCTCTAACAAACAGTAAGAACTCGATACAGCTACACATCACTTAACAATGGGGATATGTTCTGAGAAATGCATCATTAGGTGATTTTGTTGTCATGTGAATATCAAAGACTCCCTTACACAGATCTAGATGGTATTGCCTACTGCACACCTAGGTTATATGGTGTAACCTATTGCTCCTACGTTACAAACCTGGACAGCATATTACTTTACTGAATACTGTAGGCAACTGTAACACAATGGTAAGTATTTGTGTATCTAAATACACCTAAACATAGAAACAATACAGTTTCTTACAAAATCTTATGAGACCACAACTGTTATTGACCAAAATGTCATTACGTGCCACGTGACTATAAATAAACATCAAATGAATTAATTAATACCATCACCCAAAACAAAGGGTGAAACAAAAGCTATAGCAAAATATACTTTCCCAAATACTTCATAATCAATGTTTTAGTTAGGATTAGGCTTGGCTTTAAGTACCAGAAAAATCAAAATGGTAGTGTCTTCAATAAGAAGGCACTCGCTTGCAAAAACAAAACTCAGAGGTCACCAGGTCAGGGCTGATGTAGCCCTCCATTCACAGTGTTAAGGACCCAGGCTCCTTCTCTGTTATTGTTCTATAATTACTTAGCTCTTCGGCATGGTTCAGGGTGGCTGCTCCAGCTCCAGCCATCATGTTAGCATTCCACCCAGGGAGAAGAGGAATGGCATTTCCCAGAAGTTGTTTACCCTGACTCCTCTTACATTTAATCATGTGGCCCACATAGAGCTGGAAAAAATAATATTCTGGGTGGCCATGGGTACATGTAAAAATCATGTCTTCTACTAATTTAAACTACAGAAGAAGGTGAGAATGGATGTTGGAGATAACTGGCATTCTCCGCCACAATGAGCATTGACAAATTCTCTGCTTATAAAACAATAAAAGGAAGAAATGATTTTAGATCTGCTTAGCAGTGGCTTTCCACATATGTTACGATACCCTAATGTTTTTATTTCAGAGTACTACAGTGATGTTCCACTAAGTCCAACTGTTCCCAGGATCTGTCCAATATAGAAATCTCACAGTCATCGTAGATGTTGTCCTCTTCCCCATTCAGCTGTTCTTCAAGTCTCTGTGTTTATCTCCCTCTATAAATGTGGTCCATGGAAAATGGTGACAGTTAGCACAACCCAGGGTCAAATGCATGGGCTCCGGATTCAGAGAACCTGGGTTCAAATGCAGACCCCAGCACTTGCTAACTATATAATCTTGAGTGAATTACTTAACAACTGTTTCCTCTTGTGTAAAATGGGGCTAGTGATGGCGTCTATACCACAGGGCTATGCTGGAGGTGGTTGAGCAACTGCAAAGTGCTCAATGTGTGTTCCTATTGTTGTTATAATCACTCTCTGGAGGTTCTAACCTCCAAATCCCTCAAATCCCCTCTGTCCTCTCCATTCCTGTAGGTACTCTTCACTCAAGCCCTTATCAGTGCTTGGCTAGATCAGCATTCATGGGTCTTTTTTACTGGTCCTTTTGCCTTCATGCATCCTCATTCTCCTCTTACAGCCAGAGAGATCTTTATAATATACATATCTGACTATGCCATGCAGTTCCTTAAAATTTTTCACATACCCCTTCATAATCTGACTTTTCTGGCCTCATCTGTTGCTGCTTTCCTCCCTGACAAAACTGGTTACAGTCCCAACAAAGCATTTACAGTTCTCAGGCAACACTCTTTCCAGTTTTAGATAAGTTATTCCTTCTTTCTGGGATACATTTTCCTCACGTGAATCTCTGCTAAGTGACTACTCATCTTTCATGATTCAATTCAAATGTCACTTCCTCTAGGAAGCCTTCCTTGAGGTCCTCGGGTACAAAAACGAGCTTAGAATAGTGCCTGACACAATCACTTACCAATAGATAATCAGTTTTCATTATTGTCATTTTACTTTTGTGTTTGCAGAGTATCTTGTATTTTATTGATGCTATTAAATTCTTGTAACTATTCTCAAGTGTCTGGTTTTCCCACTAGGCTTTCTTCCACCATGGGCCAGAAACTTTTCATCCCAAACACTTAGTACAATATCTGATACACACTAAGCACTGAATGGATGCACGGGTGATGGACAGAAGGGTGGGTGCATGGATGGTGGATGGAGGTTGGGTTGATGGAAGGATGGATGGGTGGAGGATGGCTGGGTAGATGCAAGATGACTCTACTCTAAATCAACCCAAGATGAATTTTAGAAGAAGAATGAGGAAAGTAGTAAAAACTTCCCCCATGACATACTGATGCTCTGTCACAGGAACAGGAGTTCCAAATGAGTATAGGGGCACTAAGTAAAGTGCCTGTCACCCTATCTGAATAAACAGACAGAAAGCTGTCTGCAAGAATGTTTATCTAATATGGTAGACACTTTGGGTCACACTTCTTGACTTTCTTCGTTGTTTATTTCTGTATTGTTTGAGTTCTTTATTGTAAGCATGTGATTTTTCTTTTTTTAGAAAATCCTGAAAACAAATATGGTACCTGGTTTATTCTGAGTGGTGGAGATATGGATGATCATTTATATTTCCTTTGTACTTTTTGTGGTTTTTAAATTGTTGGCCTGCACCCCCAGATTTTTTTCTTTAGCGAGTCCAAGAATTGTGTCTCATCAGAGAGTACCAGTTAAGGTAGCAGGCTCTGGAGTCTGAATGTCTGGGTTCAAATTCTGTCCCTGTAACTCATTAGCTGTGCCTCATTAGGCAAGTTATTTAGCTTCTCAAAATTCTCAGTGTCATAAGAAAAATATTATCTATTGTTTGTAATACCTATGTGTATTAAAAGTATAAAAATATGCATGAAGATGATATGTATTCCAGCATAGTGTTTCCCTCTGAGAAGGAAGGGAGAGAGAGGATGAGATGGGGAGGAATACTTAGGGAACTTTAACTGTATTTTTATTGCTTTATTTATTTAAAAAGATGTGAAAGCAAAAAATAGCAAAATGTTATGACATTTTGAAGCAAGGTGGCAGGTTCATGTGTATTTATTATACTATTTTCTATCTTTTCCTGTATGTTTGAAATATTTTGAAACAAAAATATTAGATAAAAGTGGAAAAAAAAGGCCTCAGTGTCTTCATATATAAAACAGATTCGGCCTTCCACACAGCGTTGTTATGGTAACTATTTGGCACAGGGTAAAGCTGTTATTATTATTTATTCCCTAGCACTTGGTTCACTGAATCTTGAATAATGTGCTGAATGGAGCCGGGTTTTTGTTTTTTGTTTTTCTCAAGGATGGAGTGTATTTTTCATGGGACAGTCTCCAGGCCTCGTCTGGGCTTCAGCCATGGTTTTGCTTTATCTCCATGAAGACACTGGAAAGCTCCTAGACCGGAAGCCACATGGCTGCCACTAGCTGAGAAGTGATTCTCCCTCTCTGAAAGGCCAAAGAGGAGGCTCTAGTGTGGGAAAAGGAAGAAAATGTTCACTTCTCCATCTCTGAAAAAAGGATTTCCTGGTGCTCCTCTGAACATAGAAAGGACAATCCCCTGCAGTGATTATAAACAAATTTTCTCTTCCGCATTTAAAATAAAACATATTGCATCTGTAGTTTCTTATATCTGGTTATCCATATTTTCTAATTCCTCTGTAATGAACATGTATTGCTTGTGTAATAAGAACTTTTAAAAAAAACACACGCACAGTGCAGTAGTTGTTTCCAATTCTCATGGTTACAGAATGAGTCAATCTTTTTAATGTCAGAATTTTTTTCAGAGAGTGACCTAGTAGACTGAGCATGAGTCTGGGAGCTAGAAACCTCCAAGCCCTTATCAAAGTACAAGAGGCCCTTGCTGTGGAGCCTTTGCAATTCCTTTATCCTCTCTGAATCTTGATTCCTTGCGCAATACATATGGACATTCAGGGATATTGAGAAGTTTAATTGATTAGTGTCACTGGGACTAGAAAGTCATAACACATTATTTTTGCTTAAGATGGTTGGAAATTGAGTCGGAGGCATACTACCTAAATAAAAGCTGTTTCATTAGTCTTTGTGCTGTGAAAAAATGGTTCATCCTTTGAGTATATTGTAAACATCAGAGTTTCAAAGGGCCAAAGTCTCACAATTCAGGATCTACTTTGGTTGATGTGCAGAAAGAAGTTACACCATACTATTCTCAACCTGCTGCTACAAACTGTGTAATATACAACAGTTTTAAATTGAATAGTGTTATTAAAAATTCATTTTTTAAAATGCATTATTCTTTTTTCCATTCTTCTATTAAAGTGTAGTTTACATATAGTACACTTTACCCTTTTTAGTGTACAGTTCTTCAAGTTTTGAAAAATGTAGAGTTGTGTAACCACCACCACAATGCAACAGTTAAATAAAACAGTTTCATCACCCTAAAAAATCACTTTTCACCCCTTTTCCCATCCTGGAAACCATTGATGTTTTCTGTCTTCGTAGTTCTGTCTTTGCAAGATTATCGTATACCATTCATTTCATAAAGGGAAATCATGTAGTATGTGATCTTTGACTTCTTTCACTTAGTACAATGCATTTGAGATTTATCCACGTTGTTGTATTTATCAATAATTCATTACTTTTATTGCTGAGAGTATTCTACTGCATGAATATATCACATTTTGTCTAACCATTACACAGTTGAGAGACATTTGCTTTGTTTTCAGTTTTTGGTGATCATGAATGAAGTCACTATAAACATCCACATACAGGTTGTCATGTGAACACAGGTTTTCATTACACCTGGGTTAATACCTAGGAGAGGAATTGCTGGGTCATATGGTAAGCATATATTTAACTTTACAAGAAGCTGCCAAACAGTTTTCCAAAGGGCTCTTCCATTTAGCACTCACATCAATAATAGAAGAGCATTCCGATCGCTCTATGTTCTAGCTAAGGTTTGATAATGTTGATTTCTGTTCATTTTAACTATTCTAATACGTGTTTGGTGGCATTTGTGGTTTTGATTTGCATTTCCCTAAGGATTGGTAATGTTGAATATCTTTTTATGTGCTTATTTGCCACCCATATATCTCCTATGATGAAATGTCGTTTTAATTCTTTTGCTCATTTTTAAATGGGGTTGTTTGCTTTTCCTATCATTGAGTTTTGAGAGTTCTTTATATATCCCGTATACAAGTCCTTTATCAAATACATGCTTTGCAAATACTATTTCCCAGTCTGTGGTTTTACTTTTCATTTTCTTTATTACTGTATTTTTTTTATTTAGTTCAAGGGATCTAGAGTACATCATGGTGACTATAATTAATAATATGTTGTATACTTGAAAATTGCTAAGAGAGTACATTTTAAGTGTTCTGAACACAAAGACAATAAGTATGCAAAATAATGCATATTGCATATGTTAATTAGCTTGATTCAGCCATTCCACAATGTATACATGTATAAAACAACATTTTGTGTACAATAAATATATGCAATTTTTACTTGTCAATTAAAAAATAACAATAAATACATTTTAAAAACAACAGTTCAGAATCCAGACCTTGGAAACATTCACCACAGATACAGATGGTGCCCGTGGTGCAGGATCCGTGCCTACTGCAGAGCTCGAGCAAGCCTCTCCCACATATACGTGGTCAACTTGCCCAGCTTTGCTTTTCAGTTTCTTCTCCCTTCTGGATCCAGAGGAGCTCTATCACATTAAAAGAGTGCTGTGCAAATTGAAAGGAGAGTTCTTTTCCAGCTGGGTGATAGGTGAAAATGACATAGAGGAGGTGCTGTTCAAGCCAGGTCTTGAAGAATGAGAAGTATCACTGACCATCTGCTATTTGCAAAGAACTGGGTGGCCAGAGGGTTATGGGCTGGCATAATAATGCGAGCGCTGAACTTGAAATGGACCTGCTGCCCTGTCACTGTATCTCTCTGCACCTTATTTTTATTTTTTCATTTCAACTTAGCTGAAAATATCGTCGAGGATATCATTAGCGTGACAGTGTTTGGGAACCCCTACTCTAAGTAACACAAAGAAAATAGTGCACAGGGTCTCTGCTCTAGGGATGCAAATAATTATTTGGTGTCCTACTACATGCATAACTTAATCTTACTTAAGGGTAGGGAGGAAACTCTACTCCACGAGGTCATCCAGGGATCCAGGTTCTATCAACTTATGGCATAGTGTCCTCATTATGTCCTTTATGGTTAAAGCTAATTCCCTAACTACATTCCTACCTGAATGAAAAGAGGAAGTAGAGCACAAGCCACTTCCTTTTTAGGACAGGACCCAGAAGTTACTAACATCCTTTTGGCCAGATATTAGTCACCTATCTAACAGCTAGCTGCTAGGAAAGCTTGAAAATGTACTCTTTAGCTCGGCACTCACGTACCCTGCCCAAAACTCTATTACTGTGGAAGGGTATGTATTGGGGAACACGTGGCAGTATGCCACAGATAGGAAATGGAGGTGTTGTAACTAAAATCAGAACTTCTTACTCACACTCATAGACGATCAGAAAGCAGAAGTTGCTTTTTGCAAGCTCGAAGTTACTTCTGAGGTTAACGGAAAGTTGAATAAGATTTTCCTTCTGTCTTGGAATTAGCAAAAGGAACTGGCAAAAGCTGAGGACAAAACGGAGTTAAGTGGCCCCACATTCTGAAGGAAGCTGAGCGTCAGTTGTGTCAGACACCCCCACAAAACCCACACCAGCCAACCTCTAGCCCCACCCCTGACTTCCCACAGGCTGGAGTTAGCAGAGCAGTAAGAGAAGGCATTGAGTAATTGCCCTTGTGAGGAATGTTATTTTCTGTGGTGAGAGGCAATTCCCTACCACCACCCCATCCTAGAGGAAGAGGGGGAAAAAAAGGGTATGTCCCTCCTTGAAGCTAAGTGAGCAAGGCTCAATAAAATCACTCCTAAAATTAGAGCAGTGTTACTCATCCAGGAGCTATTTTGCCCCCTGATAAGATGACCAACAATTCTGGTTTTGGTTGGGACTGAGGGCATTCCTGGATGTTTTAATTTCCTATTGCTGCTATAACAAATTAGCACAAACATAGGGGCCTTAAACAAGGCAAATGTATTATCTCACAGTTCTGGAGGTCAGAAGTCTCACTGGACTAAAATTAAAGTGTTGACAGGGCTGTGTGCCTTCTGGAGGCTCTAGGGGAGAATCCATTTCTTGCCTTTTCCAACTTCTGAGGACAGCCTGCATTTCTAGGCTCGGGGCCGCCTTCATCTCCAAAGCCAGCAATTGTATCACTCTGACCTCTGCTCCTGTTGTCACCTCTCCTTCTTTGATTCTGGCACTGCTGTCTCCTTCTTATAAGGGCCCTTGTGATTACAATGGCCACAGCCAAATCATCCAAGATAATCTTTCCATCTCAAATACTGAATCATATCAGCAAAGCCCTTTTTGCCATGTAAGGTAGTATGTTCATGGTTTTGCTTGTGGTCAGCTTTAGGAAGACATTATTCTTCATGCCTTACCAGGGCAAGAGACTTTCAGGCCCAACAGCAAAAAAGTTGGTCACCCTATTATAAGGAGAAAATATCTGAAAACATTTTAGATTGTCACAATTGTCACCTAGTGGGTAGAGGCCAAAGATGCTGCTAAACATACCATAACACACAGGACAGCCCCTCACAACAAAGAATTAACCATCCCAAAGTGTCAATAGTGCCAATATTGAGACACTCAAGATTGGAGACACCTATAAAAATCAAGAATGGCATCCTTAGATGATGAAATTGATGACTTTCTCTCTACCAACCTGAGCAGGAGAAAAGAAAACAGAGGTCTTACAGAAGGGCAGCAGTGACAAGCATGAGACTCTATTTTTGGAATGGAAAGGACACTTGGGTTTCCTGTGGGTTGAGTGGCTCTCATGGAAGGCTGTGGGAGGAAGCTGCCCTGCTAGTGCCACCCTCTGAAGATCTGTCCACCAAGGGAGTGAACTCTAGCAGTAAAGGCAGACAGACCAGGGTGGGTGAAAGCCAGACCTTCCAAAAAGGGAACTGAATAATGAGGAAGCTTCACACAGCCTCCTAAGAACATTAAATATTCCATGAGAGAATCAGCCCTCGGAGGCCTGCCACAAAGAGAACATTCACAGCCCATCCGTGTTAGCAAAAGAAGCAGCAACAACCAACATGAGGAGATTGTGATGGTGTCTCCACCCCTCTTCTTTGTCTCTGGGCCCTCCAAACAAGAAGATGGAAGGGAACAGAAAGGCAGACACATACCTTCCGTGTTCTACATCCTTTCAGCCAGAAGTCTGACCCATGATGAGGGAGAGGGGATGTTTTAAATGAGATGTGATAGTAGAGTTTAAACTGGACTAATTTAGATAAATTGGAAGTGACTAGACAGAGGTTCAGCCTAAGATGTCTTAAAAATCTGCTGCTACCAAGTAGAGCAAGAAGAACGAACAGAGGGTAATCGAAAGCAGTGATTGTATAATAGAAAATAAAACTTTATTCTTGCACCTCACCAAGTTAAGTCTCCAAAGGGTAATATTTCCATTGACCAATATCATTGTTAGAAACATAAAAGGACCTCAGTCCCAAACTCAAAAGTGTGGCGGCATTTTACATCCAGGGCCCAGAACCAACCACTTTCATGTGACGTAAATGCGCATTCACGTTGCTATGGCTGGGTGGTCGTGCCTTCAGTCACCTAACGGTCTCCTGGGGGCAACTGACCCATTTAAGGGAGCCCATTGCTAAAGTGTGTCATGGGACCTGGGCATTTGCTCTCAGCAGCGGAATCACAGATTCTATAACCTCAAAGTAGGAAATGCTTCTCTTGTCCGCATAGTTCTTTGAAAGTAGCTTATTGCCTTAGCTTTTCATACCCACATATTGTTTACAGAAGGAACTGTATGGAAATATTAGCTTGGCTTTGTCCTCCCAATCATTTCAAGCAAGTAGACAGACATTGTGCCCCATGATAATGGGATGTGTAAAAAATTAGAGTGAAAAGCAAAGTTTCCCTGCAAGATAACTCCCTGTCTTTCTTTTGAAAAATCCTAAGCTCTTTAAAGAAGCTGCACTCATTGTCCTGGAGGAAAAGAGCCTTTGAGAAGTGGTAAAGAAATAATGGCCATTCAGGTCTTTATTGGAAGAGGGAAGGAGGTCAAGGTTGCAGAGAAAGTGAGGACCAGGGTAATGCTTGCGTAAGGCCCTGGGAGGGGCCAGACACCAGACAGGATGGCTGTACCCTCTCCCCACCTCAAGTGTGGCACAAGATCATGGAGCCTTAGGACCTGAGAGGACCCTGTGGACTGTGACCACAGGTATCTCAACAATAACCAGGCCAGAAAGAGGACAAATTGCTACAGGTATTTGAAAGATGAAGAGATCTCATCCAGTTGAGAAAGATCAGAGAAAATTTTAATGAAGAAGGTATAATTTGAGATGGTCCTTGAAAAATGGCTAGAAATCTGTTAAGCCAGAAGATAGAGAAGGCATGTAAGGTCAAAGGAACCCGTAAACCCAATGATGATGCATTTAGGACATAGCAACATGCACCTTTCCCTCCAGATTACAAAATTCTCCTATCTTAACAGAAAGAAGAAAAAAGAATGGGAGGGATGGAGGAAGAAACGCTGGATAAAAAGAAGAAAGGAATAAACAAATGAAAGAAAAAATGAATGAGAAAAGAAGAAATAAAGCTTCCCTGGACCCCACATCCGTTTGTAACTACTGTGAACTTCATTCATTCCATTCAGAGCCAAATTCAAAGAAAAAACAAAGTCCATTCCTCATTTCTAATTTCTCAATTTTTGCTCACTCTCCAAACTACTGCAATCTAGCTCCTGCCCACATTTCCCCACTTAAATTTCTCTCAATAAAGACCCCTACAACCTAAGTGCCAAATGTACCAGACACTTCTCAGTCTTTATCTTGCCTGACCTTCCTGTGTCATTTGACTTGTGTACCACACAACTTACTTAACTCTCTCCCTATGGTTTCAGTTCCAGCAATCTTCTACACCCGCCTCTCCGGCCAGTCCATTTCTCTGGCTCAAGGTCTCCCTGCCCATCACTTAAATGTAGGTATCCAGTGCTATGCCCTCATTTTCTCTTCTTTCTCTGTATACTTATACTGCATAGTTTTTTCCTCTTCTGTGACTTTAAATGCTACGTATATGCCAGTGGTTCTCAACTGACTGGACGTAGATTTTTCCCTCCGGGGGACATGTGGAGAGTTTTGGTTGTCACAATGGGATTCAGAGGTGGGGCTCCTGACATCTAGTGGGTAGAGACCATGGATGCTGCCTAACATCCTACAATGCATAGGACAGCTTCTCAACACATAGAATTCTCTGGCCCAAAATGTCAATTGTCCCAAGATTGAGAAGTCCCTGCTACTTACTAATCAATCTCAAAGCTAGATATGTATTGCAATCGCATATCCAATCACCTTTTGGACAGCTCCACCTATATGTCCCCCAAACATTCTAATCTCTGTGTGTCAAAAATTGAACTCGTATTTCTTGTCAAAACCTATTTCCATCTCCTGTGCTCCTTATCCCAACTGATGGTACCACCAGTCATCAACTTGGTATCACCAAGTTGTCCAAGTCAGAGATCTAGAAATCAGCGTGGCCTCTTGCTTGCCTTTCTTTTGCTTATTGCCACACATCCAATCAGCAATTCTTTCTCTTAAAGATCTTTCAAATCCATTTCTTCCTCTTCTTTATCCTTGCACATCTGACCTAATCTACTGCTATACTTCCTAAGTTAACATCTGCTTCTAGTATCTGTCAGTTCACTGTAGTAGTTGGAATACAGGTTCTGAATTAAGACTATCTTGAGTTGAAATCTCAGCTTTGGTTTGTACAACTTTCTTTCTTCTTTCTTGTGTGAGTTGCCTATACTCTCTAAATTTCAGTTTTTCTTCTTTGATGTTATCAGTATCTACTTCATGAGTTGGTGGTGAAGATTAAATGGTTTAATACATGTAAACACATGCAGTGTCGGGGAGTACTTAATACATATAGTCACTACTTTTATCTCATATCTTCAATTCACATGGAAACTGTCAGTGTGATCTTTCTAAATCAGTCACTTATCTGGATAGGAGTCCTTTTATTCTTCTAGAATAACATCCAAACTCCTCTGTATGGTGCTTACCTATCTCTCCAACCTAACTATTCGTATTCACACATAGAATAATGTTGAGTTGAAGGATACATTAAGAGTCACCCTGTCCACATATCAGGTATGAGAAAACAGGCCAAAAATTTTCCAAATTTGATGAGAACTACAAGATTTTCAACCAGAATTCTATACTCAGCTAAAATATCTTTCAAAAAAATGAAAGTAAAACAAAGACTTAGATATAAAAACCTGAAAGAATTCATCAGAAGATCCATACTGCAAAAAATGCTACAGTAAGTCTTAGAGACAGCGGAAAATGATACCAAATGGAAATACAGTTGGCCCTTGAACAACATGAGTTTGAACTTCATGGGTGCACTTATATATGGACTTTTTCCAACTAAATATGGATTGAAAATACAGTATTCACAGGATGTGAAACCCACATAATCAAGGGGCTGGCATTTCATGTATGTGGGTTCCACATGGCCAATTGTGGGACATAAGTATGTTCAGCTTTTGTTATGTGTGGTGGTGCTAGAATCAATCCCCCCCATATACTAAGGGATGACTGTATAGATCCATACAAAGGAATTAAGAGCATTGGGAATGGTAATTATGTAGATAAATATCTAAGATTTTTTTCTTGCTTGCTTGCTTTTTTTTAGAGACAGGGTCTCACTCTGTCACCCAGGCTGCATCATAACTCACTGAAGCATCAAACTCCTGGCCTCAAGTGATCCTCCCACCTCAGCCTCTCATAGTGCTAGGGTTAGTCTGATTAGCAAAAAGACAATGGGGGTAGAAATGGAAGTATACCATTGCAAGATTCTTATACCATATGTAAAGTGGTAAAATATCACTTGAATATAGACTGTGATGAGTCAAAGATATATGTGATAAACCCTAAAGCAACCATTAAAATAACAAAGAGTTATAACTAACAAAGGAGATAAAATGAAATCATAAAAACACTTGATTAATTTAAAAGAAGACAGAAAAAGAAAAAAGGGGGGAAACAACAGATAGAACAAATAGAAAACAAATAGCAAGATGATCAATTTAAACCTAACCTTATCAGTAATCACATTAAATGTAAGTAGGATCTAAAAACCACAGTTAAAAGGCAAAGATTGTCAGACTGGATAAAACAACAAGACCCAACTATATGTTCCCTACAAAAAATATGCCTTATAAATAAAGGCACAAAAAAGATTAAAAATAAAAGTAAAAGGATGGGAAAAAATATACCATGCTAACACCAATCTAAAGAAAGCCAGGAAAAAATACAGTTAACTAATCACACACACAAGTTTTCTAATATTAAAGTAAATATTTATATATGTGCATTATATTTGTATACATATTAAAGACAACATATTTATATAGATATATACATATTTTTAAAAAAGAAAGAAAGCTGGAAAAGCTATATTAATACCTAACAGAGTAAATTTCAAAGCCAAGAATTCTACCAGGGATAAATTTATTTCGTATGATAAAGTTGTCAATTCATCAGAACAACATAACAATCCTAAATGTTTATGTACTTACAACAAAGCTTCAAAATATATAAAGCAAAACCTGTTAGAACTGCAAGGAGAAACACACAAATCCATAATTATAGTTAAAGTATTCAACAACTCCTCTCAATAATTCACAGAACAAATAGAAAACCAGTAAGAATACGGAAGACTCATATATCATAAATATATTGAGAATATGAGTGAATTGACACTTATAAAACATTCTTCCCCCAAAACAAAATAGACATACTCTTGAAGTGCATGTGGAACATTTATCAAATTAGATTATAATCTGAGCCATGAAACAAATCTCAAAAAAATAACTGAAGAAAGACATGTATGATTAAAAGCATTATTCACTGAATTTTTAGATCATATTTTAGGACAACAATCAGAACAAATATGAATCCACAGGAATTTGCTCTTTCCACAACAAAGCCTAAGACTGTGATTGAGTCACGTGAATTAGTCACACGCTGAAGGAGTGCTGGTTGCCACTACTCTTGAGAGAAGCAGCTCTTGCCACATACAGACAGAAAGACAATCTTCCCACCCACCTAAGGCCATAATACATCACAGAAAAGCATTCTTAACTGCTGGGTCATAATGAGTTACAACTGACTGGCTGGGATAGCTTTAGGGATCAGTTAGGAAAAAAAAAATTTTTCAAACCTTTGTGAAGATTTTATTTCCTACTTTAATTAAAAAAAAAAAGATTGACAAGTGGCTAATTAGAAAGGGTGATTTAACATCTACATAATAAACTAAACATTTCTCCAATTAGTGGGTTTGATGGGTGATAGGGGAGGCTCCTTTTCCCAGGTCCCCCCTCCCACCATGGTCTGTTGCACTAGTCCCCGGAAGCTGAAATCTTAGGTCGTGACCTATGCAGATGTGCAGAGAAACTTAAAAAGTGATATAAATATATCGGCAATATGAAAGGATGGGAGGGAGTAAGTTATATCTTCAGGTAGTACGACAAGAAGTCAGTTGATAATATCTACAATGAATAAATCACAAAGTTGTGACAGAGAATGTCATTTGGAGGTGTAAAAGAAACTACAAGAAGAACAACTCACAGAGAAGTGGTGACTTTTGGGGAAGAAGACTAGAGTTGAATGGGGGTAAGTAGAGGACTCTGGCTTATACCTCTGCATGTGTGCATTACTTTGGTTTTAAAAAAACATCTTTGAAGCACAATAAAAGTCATTAAAATTAATGGGGTGAATAGTTCAAGATTTCAGGACAGAAATGATGACAATCTTGTAGATGTGTTGTCTCTAGGCTCTACCCACCAATGATTAACTGGAACATCCCTCCGTCCCATTTGATTTCCTCAAACTTACACTCCTTTCCAGCTCATATACCTAAAATGGAAATTGACCTACATCTTTTCTCTTCTTAGAGTGTTCAGTAACCTTGCATGGCCCACAGCACAAAGCCAGTGCTCCCAAACACAGGGTTTATAAACATCATAACTCTCCTGTGAAGTTCCTCATCACTCACTGCATCCCCACTAGCTTCCTGCCGTGGCAACACCAAAATATTTTATCTCCCCACACACCCAGCCTGAGTGCCTCTCCTCTTTGGCCTGTATCTATTCTTCAGGACTAAACCAATGGGTCACTTCCACCATCAGGAATCCATCTCAGATTTTACCCAAGCTGTGCTGGGTGTCTCTCCTGTCTTCTCCATAATTCCCTGTGAATAGTTACATCACTATTCCAACAATGTATAGTGTTCTGTCTCTAGAACCCCCACTAGATTGCAAGTTTCTTGAAGTCAGTCTTTGTATCCCAATGCCTATCAACGTGCGCATATGAGGTACTCAAAAAGTGTTGTTTGGTTAGTTCTGAGAATTCTCATCAGGACTAAGAGGAAGTCATATCTAACAACAAAATTAGATCTAATTTTCACTCCAAGTAAATCTATATTTGCCACAGAATGATCTATTTACACACACACACACACACACACACACAGTAAAGCATATAAACAATCTATCTTGACTCACTGGCAGAATGGGCAGTTGCCTGAAGGACATGATTTTAAAAGTTACCCGAAAGTTCCTCTTAGTCAGATATACCTTATCCATCAGGCTGCTATAATGCTAGAAATGCTTTCCCAAATTAACATCTAAAGAACTGCCTCTTCAAGTTTTGTCTTTGTAAATGCAAATAACCCTGAGAGTGGTTACTTCATATTATGGTGTGATTTCCCCCACATCCAACACCCCCATGACTTCCTCATGCCCACAGAGCCAGGAGCATCTGAGATCACAACCTGAATGAGTGGGAGGCGGCTGGAAGGAGCAGGAAGGCACTGTTTGGGAGTCTGGGGCACTGTCACAGAGATGAAGGTGGGCACTGTAGCACAGAGATGAAATACTTTGGCATCAGCCCTGGTTTAAGTTCAGCCTCTGACTCATATCTCTGTGATGTTGAACAGGTTATTTTGCCTCTCTAAGTCTTGTGGGGATTTTTGGCATTTTGTGTTGTTGTTGTTGTTGCTTTGAGACAGGGTCTCACTCTGTCACCTGGCTGAAGTGCAGTAGCACAATCATAGCTCACTGCAGCCTCAAATTCCTGGGCTAAAGGAATCCTCTCTCCTCAGCCTCCCAAGTAGCCAGGACTGCAGGTGTGCCCCACCACACGTGGCTATTTTTTGTAGAGATAGGGTCTTGTTATATTGTTCAGGATGGTCTCAAACTCCTGGCCTCAAGCAATCCTCCCGCCTCCGCCTCCCAAAATGCTGGAATTATGGGCATGAGCCACTGCACCCCACTAAGTCTTGTTTTTAAGAGGCCATATTCTCCTGGTATAGTTGGACAATTAAATGATGCAACCTCCACTGAGCTCTTCACAGGCTATGGGGTAGTCTCTCAGGAAATGTTGGTTTTACCCACAGTACCATAAAGGGCAGATCAAAAGCATGGGGCCTCTGGGGGTAAAGAGAGAAAGCCAGAGAGCATCAAAGACAGTCCTGAAATACTTCTCAATTGTGCCTGGAGCCTAGCACTTCCTTACAGGGGAACAGTCTCCCGTATCTTCCAGACGTAGTACTAGGGCTATCTCGTACAAAGTGACCTACCTCCTTCTCTTAGCTTTTTTTGTGTATGTGTGTGCATTTCCACATATTACCTCTACTAATACCACAAAATTTGGAAGCAGCATAGAATCTTTCCTTCTTACAAGGTGAGAAAGAGGAAGATGGTTCTAAGATTTCTGTGTTAACGAACTTATATACTCACTTTGTCACATATATACTAAGTACAATGAGTGACTTCTCCAAACATTTGTAGATAAGGAAGACTTGTGAGGCAGAAATACTGCTTATATAACTCTAGCTGGTTGCTGTATAGCCTGAGGTGGTGGTGGTTAGGGTAGATGGGCAAACTGATTTGTTTTTAAACCTTAAAGCAGTGTTTTTCAAACTTAGGCCTGCATGGGAATCACCTGAAAGACTTATTAAAACATGGATTTCTGGCACCACCCCCAGAGTTTCTGATTCATGAGGTCATAGGACCAGAGAATTTGCATTTCCAGCAAGTTCCTAGATGATGTGGCTACTGCTGGTCTGAGAACCCCACTTTGAGAACCGCTGCTCTCAATAATACGTTATAAAGGGCTGGGTGTGGTGGCTCATGCCTGTAATCCTAGCACTCTGGGAGGCCAAGGCAGGAGGATCACTTGAGCTCAGGAGTTCGAGACCAGCCTGAGCATGAATGAGACCCCATCTCTGCTAAAACTAGAAAATATTAGCCAGGTGTGGTGGCATAAGACTGTAGTCCCAGCTACTCGGGAGGCTGAGGCAGGAGGATTTCTTGAGTCCAGGAGTTTGAGGTTGCTGTGAGCTAGGCTGATGCCACAGCACTCTAGCTAGGGTAACAGAGCAAGACTCTGTCTCAAAAATAATAATAATACACTATGCAAATAAAAAAATTAAATTTTAGTTTTGTTTTCAGAAAATAAATGTCACCAAAAATGTATTTCAGAAGTTCTTTTAGTATTTCTTTTAAATAATTTATTCTTTTTTATAAAAGACATACACACTACCAAAGAAATCTCTTTTTAACAATCAGGTAATTCCGATCAAGTTTCTCAAATTCAATTACACACTGCTATTTCATTTTTAATCAATGCCATGATCTTAAGATCTTAGAGTGTGAAAAAATTCCAAATGGTATCAATGGACTTCCATATGTGGTATATGTACAGAACATGAAAAATAATTTTCAAATATTATTTATATAGTGTACACCTCTCTACAAATTATTTCTGTAGATCCAAGACAACAATTTTCTTTTTGTGGCAATTTAATTTTTCTAGGTTGCTGATAATACTTGATATTACTCTACTTTGTTTCTTCAAACAGGATGAGAAAAGCATTTTTAAAATCCCTCTAAAATTAAAGCCAGAAAGCCCATCATGCTTTGAAGTCCTTCCACAGACAAACTGGTTCAACCTTTCTGGAGAGAACTTCACCAATATAAGCCACAACCCCTGGAAGATTTCAGATCCTTTGACCCATTAATTCCTCTTCCAGAAACCGTGAGGAAATAATTTGACAGAAGGTTTATATACAAAAATGTTCATCACTGCATTATTTAAATGGCAAAACTTGAAGACTCAATTATCACAATAGGGAATTAGTTGAGTAATCTATGACATATACATACACTGGCATATTTAGCAGCCCTTAAAAATGAAGAATTTTTAGTAGCATGAGAAAATACTTATGATAATATTAAGGGGAAAAGGTAGGCTAAAAAGTTTTTTTTATATATTATTTAACTTCAACTGTGCAACCATAAAAAGTATGTACTAAAAAATAGATTCAAAGCAAAACACAAAATGTTGATGTGAGTTTTCAATAAATGATAACAAAAGGGTTATAAGTGAATTTTCTTCTTCATACTTTTCTACATTGAGCATGTATTACATTTGTAATAGGAAAACAATAAGCACTATTTTTAAAAAATAAGTAAAACTGGAGAAGGCCTTGAAATGTGTAAATTTATGCCCAAACTAGAAATGCTCCCAGAAATATTGAATGGGTAGAAATAATAAGTTTCCTCTTCCCATAAAGTTACAAGAAAATACAACAAGCAAACTTTGTTTTCTGGGGGTTTTTTAAGAGAGTATTAGGAAATTGCGACTTTTTTAAATGGTCAATGAATTCTGCTTTTTAAAAGTCGTCGTAAAGGCATTTCTTTCCATGCAAACTGCTGATGTATAGATTAACTTCCTAGCCAGCAGACAAAACACAGGGCCACTCTCTGTTAGCCTGTTACTGAACTTGTTTTCAATGGGGTACTGTGCCTAGTTGTTTTTTTTTCGTACGTGTTAAAAACACAGACATTGTGCATGCTTACACTGCCGCATAACACTAGTCCCTATAGAGAGAAATTCAGGAAAAGGCAGGTTAGTACTGAACACTTTCTTAAGTGGATTAACAAATAAAAGGCCCTGAGCACCTAGGCATGGGGTGCATTATCTATAAGAGGTCTTAAGCATTAATCTCAATACAGTAAAGCTCCACTCAATAGCTAATTCTCTCCTAAAAATGTGAAACATGTTTAAATTCAATCATACATTGTTAAGCAAAGAATAAAATTTAAGGGTTATGATTAATTCATTAAATTTTAAACACCTAAACAATAAAGAAATAGCACGATAACAATATTTTTAAGTCCTTACTAGGTCGCTGGTACTGTGCAAACTACCTTATATACGTTATCTCCTTAATCTTTAAATCATCTTATAAGGTACTATTATGTCCAGATGAGGAACCCGAGGTGCAAATATCCCAATAAAATGGTCCTTGTGTCATTCAGTTCTCACACCGAGACCTGCTTACTAGAGTAGATGCTATTGCTGTTCCCTCTTCCTTTCCATTCGCCTCAGTGCAAAACAGCAGAGAATGGAGTTACAAATGCAGAGAGATTACGACAGCCCCCCTGCTCCGACGCGGGCTCTGCAACCCTCAAGCCATGCAAACCGTCACCAGCTCCTTTTTCTCTGGTCCTGCCTATCCCCCAGGCCCCTGACAGTGAATGACAAGGGACAGAGAAGTGGCACTGCCAGCAGAGAAGGACAAAGGCCTTCTCCTCTTCATTCCACAAAACCTCTCCAACCCAAACCACTGTAGGAAAAGCCAACCAAACTAGCAAAAAGCGTGGGTTCCCAGATTACTTTTAAAATAATGCAATAATGAAGAAACTTCAAACATACTTTATTTGCACTAAGCAATAATTGATAGCAGAACTTAGAGGATGTCTTATAATCATGTTCTGATAAAAGTCACTTGAACTAACATTAGTTCTTTGTAAAACTGCACACAAACAGCTTTTCTTTTTTTTTGAAACAGAGTCTCACTCTGTTGCCCGGGCTAGATGCTGTGGTATCAGTCTAGCCCACAGCAACCTCAAACTCCTGGACTCAAGCAATCCTTCTGCCTCAGCCTCCCGAGTAGCTGAGACTACAGGCATGCACCACCATGCCTGGCTAATTTTTTCTATATATTTTTAGTTGGCCAATTAATTTCTTTCTACTTTTAGTAGAGACGGGGTCTCACTCTTGCTCCGGCTGGTTTCAAACTCCTGACCTTGAGTGATCCTCCCACCTTGGCCTCCCAGAGTGCTGGGATTACAGGCATGAGCCTCCACGCCCAGCCGACAGATAGCTTTTCTTAGGGCAACGGTTTCCCAGCCTGTGCCCTTGCCCCTCAACACAGGAACCAAAGTGATTCTTTTTAAGAGATAGATCCTGTCTCTGCTCAAAACCATCCAATAGCCCCCATCTCATTCAAAATAAAACCCAAAGTCCTTACGGTGGCCTAAAGATCCTCAGTGGATCACTTGGGCTTGAGGCCTTTAAAAGCTCCACAGGTGATTCATATGTGCAGCTGTGTGGCGAACACCAGTCCTGCATGATCTGACCTCATTTTCCACCACTCTCCTCCTCACCCAACCCACTCTACCCACTGGGCCCCTTGCTGGGGCCTGTGCTTGGCAGGTGCCCACCTCACTGCTTTGGCACCTGCAAGCCCCACCCCTCCCCTCCCACTCACCTAAACTCAGGGCTCAGCCCTCACTCTTGCAGGTCTCTGCTCAAACATCACCTCTGCAGAGCATGCTTACCCAGCCACCCTCTGCTCCCTTCACTCCTCACGTTCTCCATCTTCCCCCACTTGTTTTATTTTTCTCTGTAACAATTATCACCATCCAATAGATTAACTAACTGTTAATTAAGCTTCCTGCCCACCCCCATGCCACTAGGATGGAAACTCCACAGGGGCAGGAATCCTCATCTGCTTTGCTTTCTTATACATCCCAAGAGTCTAGAAAGAGTACACGGTATTTAGTAGGGGCTAAATAACTAGTTGTTGAATGAATGAATGATTTAAAATTTTCTCACCCTCTTTACATTAATAATTGACTGGGTGAACTCCATTGTCATAGCTAAAACAAAGGTATACTTTAGCCTAGGTACTATCTGACAATTTATCACAAAGTCTAAAATTATGGGACCTAAATGGAAAGCCTTCCTTCTATCTGGGCTTTTGTTCCATTTTGTTAAAATCAAATACAATCCCTAAGTTCCTGCTTTATGCAGAACACCACATTGTAAACTCTTGTTTGTTGAGAATGATCGAGGATAACATACTCTGAGATCTCAAAGTGATGATATACATTTATCATTCGAGGACTGCCAAATATAAAAAAATTAGAGTACAGCAAGAAACTCCATTTAAATTGTCTTCATTTGCTGTCACTATAAATCTATAAAAAATTGTCTTCAATTATTCAGAAAACACTTGAGAATTTTACGGTGACTAAATGTCATTATTAGAAATATTATTTTAAGCCAAGTGCGGTGGTGAGAACCTGTAGTCCCAGCTACTTGGGAGGCTGAAACAGGAGGCTCACTTGTGGCCAGGAGTTAGAAGTTGTAGTTTTCCATGATTATACCTATGAGTAGCCACTGCACGCCAACCTGGACAACATAGTAAGATACTGTCTCTAAAAAAAAAATTTACTTTCTAATTTTTTAAAAAGGAAATATTATTTTAGCTTTCTAGGTAAATGAGCACTAATCTCAGTGGCACTGCTGATCGTATCAACAACAGAGGACATGGTGCCGACCCTTGAGGGTTTACAGTCTAACTATCAATAGGAAGATAGATCATAAGAACTAAATAATCACAAAACAAGTTATGAAGCAACATGCCAACAAATGTTCATTTAAAATTTTACAAATTAAGACCTAAATGGGTAATGTAGATGGGTAATCTTAGAAGCCTTCCAGGAGGAAGTAACTGGGGACTAGAATTTGCAGAATGTAAGAATAAGAAAAGTTAAGCAGATTGGTTCACATGCTTCTGATTAGGGCAATGCTCTGTAAAGAGTGAATGTTTCAGTAAATATTTTACAACAGACTGATTAACCTTTTTTTTTTTTTTTGGTAGAGACAGGGTCTCACTATGTTGCCCAAGCTAGTATCAAACTCCTGGCCTCAAACTATCCTCCCACCTCCACCTCCTAAAGTGCTGGGATTACAGGCGTGAGCCCCCACACCCAGCCTGATTAACCTCATTTTCCAGTGTCTTGGATGCCATAGATTGAACTTTGTCAGTGTCAACATCAGGAAATTCATTCATAATCAGGAGTCCATGTGAACTGAACAAGTCAAGATAAAAAGCACAGTTTTAGGATGAGTGATTGATGCAATTAAAGTTTGTTAGTAAGTAAGAGACTGGCTATAAAGTAGCAAGTTTAAACAATGAGACTGTGTCAGGAAGCATTTCTAAAATTTTTGCTTTCTCTGAAAAAGAGAATAAAATAAACTAACAGAAACTTTTTTAAATAGAGGAAGAACAAGTCATTAAATTTATTTTTGAAACAACACTAAACTATGTTGTTAACAGTGTTTCAACAGGTAAATTAAGGAACATAAAAATTACGTATTAAGAAATCCAGCATATTTTTGATTTGGAACAAAAGCATCCCTAAAGTTTTCACAAATCAACATACCATACTGTAATTAAGCAACAGTGAGCTTACACTAGAGTTTTTTCATAGTGAACCATATGACCTATTTCCTTAATGTTCTTAATCTTAATTAAATTCCTTTGTTTTCATTAATAAAAGTAGCATATAACCCAATCTAATTGTAAAAGTTTTCATTGTTACTGAATATATAAGGATTGAACTAAAAATTTTTGACCAGGTGAACAAATTAATTTTTCCAGGTATGTAACTTAACTAATTTCCCCAATTAAAATGTTGGCAAGTTGGGAGTTTCCAGCTGAGCTCTGCTGCCCATGGAAACAACCATGTGAACTCCAGAAATTGCCTTCTCAGGCTTTGTGACTCCAGGCCTTCAGTTAGGGGGCCCCATAATGACAATACAACACTAGAAAACTTTTGATTTCTTCCTCTTAGTAGAATTGGAGAGAGGGAGATTTGGGATGAAGAATAAATGGAATTGTTTTATTTAAAAAAAAATCACTGGGACTAAAATGCTCCGAAAAGTTTTCTTATATGTGATATAGTATAAATTTGTTTTATACAAATCTACCATCTCGTTTGGGATGATTAGTAACCCACCTCTTTTAATCCTCGAGAGAAGGCTGGAAACTGCAATTGAAAATTTTTTCTTTTTGAGTCGTCTCCAGTAAGCTGTCATTAATTCACTTCTTATGTGTGTTGCTTTTGTTTATTTGCATGGATTTTCTGGTTTCAAAATAAAACTGGTCTCAGATGCAGCTGTCCTGGCTTGTTGTTTGAATCTCTGCACATTCCAACAGCATTTTCCACTGGAATGTTGGATTTAATGAATGAAACACCAGATGTTCCAGGTACATTCAGCCTGGGTAGAGAGGGCACAAATGACAGGGCCCCAATGCCTTTTCAAATAGTTAAAAAATTAGTACTCCTGTCAACTCTTCAAAAGTATCAACCCCTAAATATAAGCTTACCATGTTCTGTTACAGTGAAGTTTATATCTTTCAAAATGCTGTTAGATAACTTCACAGACAACATCACTTCATTTACATCATCTGATAATTATAAAAAGTCATGATAGGAGTGGTTATTGTTATTCTACTATAACATAATTTAATTACTGTGAAACATCATTAATCCAATATAGTGTTATAGAAACAATTGTTTCAATGGTAAAAAGGCATATAGAGACTACAAAATGTGAAATAGTCAACAGCAAAGTTATTTCCCCTGAAAAAAAATTAATAGGTGTTTTTAAAGTTATAAGTGAAAAGCTAAAAAAACCTAAGTATTGCTGTACAAATCCAGCATCTGATTATATCTGGCTTTCATTCAAGAATAATGGCCTTTATGTTCTTTGGGTTGTATTTGTGTGCTAGGGCTGCCATAACAGTGCCGCAGACTGGGGTCACCTAAACAACAGGAATTTATTTTCTCACAGTCCTAGAGGCTGGAAGTCTGAGATCAAGGTGTCAGTAGGGTTGGTTCCTTCCAAGGGCTTTGAAGAAGGGGTCTGTTCCAGACCTTCGCTTTGGCTTATAGATGGCTGCCTTCCCCCTGTGTCTTCGCATGGTCTTTCTACTGTACCATCTGTGTCCAGATTTCATCTTCTTATAAGGACACGTGTCATGTCGGATTAGGGTCCATCCTGGTGACCTCATTTTAACTTTACTTCTTTAAAGACCCTTTCTCCAAATACAGTCACATTTTGAAGTACTAGGAGTTAGGACTTCACCATATGAATTTGAGTGGGAACACAATTCAGCCTGTAACACCAGCACTATTGATCGCTTCTAACATCCTCTGAGCACCTGCTCTTTTGATAAGCAAAGTAAAGCAGCTGCCTTGGTTAAGTTGTAGCTTCTTCTTACTATCTAATGCCAAGGTCACATATAGTTTGGTATCACTTTACGACCAATAGCACACCATACAATGTAAGTTATGTTCCTGAATAAATGGATTACTTTATAAACAATTGTCATTATGATGGATGCCTTAGAAAGATACCTACAAACTAGAAAAGCACAGTAGGCCTGAGTTCTGGTACAAGTTCTCCCACTGAGCAGCTTTGTGACTCAACCTCTCTGAACTTTAGTTTCCTCACAGAATTGTGACAATCAAATAAGACTATTAATGTAAGAGTGCATTGAAAACCACAAAGCATTATGCAAATGGAAGGTATTTTTAAAAGCTTTTTAGTGTGAAACATAACACACTAAAATACAGAAAAATGCATAACCATATCATCTAAATTACAGTTGTTTCTTCCTTTTCAGTCATTACACTTTTATTTTTCCTTCTCACCTTACTGTACTGCCACAACCTCCAGTACAAAGTTGAGTAGAGTTTTCATCGTGAGTGGATGTCACAGTGGACTCCTAAAATAGACTCAAGGTTCTCTGGAAGAATTTATAAAAGATTTGATTTATTTCTTTCATAAACGTTTAGTAGGGCTGCCAGTGAAGCTATCTAAGCTTTTAGTTAGCCCAACTCTCTTTCCTTTGAACATAATCTGTCTTTTTTTTTTTTTCTGTGCTTGATTTTATAAGACTTTGTTTTTGTCACTGGTTTTTTGCTGTTTTACTACAATGGTTATAAGTGAGGACTTCTTTTTAATTTACCTGAGATTCATTGGGGATCTATAATCTGTACATTGGTATCTTTCATCAGTTTTAGAAAATTCTCAGCCACTATTTCTTCAAATATATTATCTTTTCCAGCCACCATGGTGGCTCATGCCTGTAATCCCAACACTTTGGGAGGATCATTTGAGGCCAGGAGTTCCAGACCAACCTGGACAAACATAGTGAGACCCCGTTTCTGCAAAGAATTTGAAAATTAGCTGGGCACGGTGGCATGTTCCTGTAGTCCTAGCTACTGGGGAGGCTGAGACAGGAGGATTGCTTGAGCCCCTGGGAGTTGAAGGTTGCAGTGAGCTATGATTGCACCACTACACCCCAACCTGAGTGGTAAAGTGAGACCTTCTCTCTAAAAAAAAAAAAAAAACACAAAAACTACCTTTTCCATTGTCTCTGTCCTCTCCTTCTGGCCTTCTGGAACTCAAATTAAACCAATACAATGTTTCTCGATCTTCTGGAAGTATCCTCTATGTTTCTAATCCTCTTTCTTCTCATTTCTCTCTGTTGTTCTTGGGATACTGACCCATTTTTTATAGTTCTGACCTACTTTATAGTTCTTCTGACCTACTTCATAGTTAACAAATTCCATCTTTAGTTGCCTCTAATCTAATGTTAATACCACTCAGTAAGTTCAAATGTTTCTGTTACGTATTTATTTATGTCTAGTAGTTACACTTGATTGTCTCAAAAGTGTCAGAATTACTCTTCCCAGTTATTTTTGTGCCTGGGTATCTTTGACCATGCACTGCACACTGCATTTGAGAAAGTATTTATAGGATGATTTGAGACTAACAGTGAAGGCACTTTGCTCCAGACAGGATCTCTGCTCTGTTCTGCCAGATATGGACTTCCAGTTTTGTCCTCTAGGTCCTCCAGCCTGTCAAAATGAAGATCCTTCTTTTTCACAATTATAAAATGACCTCAAGGCAAGATGACTTCTTTCCTGCTTTCCTCTCCAGGTTTTCACTTTTCTTCCACATTTGGCCTGAAAATTTCTTACTGTCTTCAATGTTTTAAGAGGTTTTTAAAAATATTATATCCAGCCTTTTTAGTTGTTTTCAGCTGGGGGAAGGAGAGGGAAGTTGGTTTGAATAACATAGCTTACCACTACTGTAAACAGGAACTTCTCACATAAGTTAGTATTAAAGAAAATGAGTGTTGGTTTACAGGAAAGTAGAACCAATATGTGTTGAGAATATTGTAGGTCAGGCCTTCTCTCACATAATTTTTACACAAATGCTTCAAGGTAGGTAGTATCTTTATTGTAAGCAGGTAAACCTGAATTCCTAAGAAGCTACGTAGCTAGGCCAAGGTCACCAAGTAATGAGCAGTCTGGAGTTGAACACTGATATTTCTGGTACCAAATGGCTATTTTCATTATGGTATGCTGTTGTAATATCTTTTATTTTCCCCCTTTATTCTTTTTATTTTGAAAATGTTTAGGCTGTCAGAGAAGTTGCAAGGATTATGTGATAAATATCTAGATATTCTTCACTTAGGTTCACCAGCTGGTAAAATTGCCACAGTTCCTTTCTCTCTCTCTCACTGTGTGTGTGCTCCTTCTCCCTCTCCTCCCCCTCGTCCTTTTCCTCCTCGTTCTTCTCTCCTTCCCTCCCTCCTTCTCTCCTTCCCTTCCCCTGTCATTTGATGGTTTGGTGCAGACATCGTGACAGTTCACTGCAACCCTTTCTCACGTATCTCCTAAAAACAAGGACATTCTTCTGTATCCACAGCACAGTTATCACAATGGAAAAGGTAAATATTGGTACAATATTATTATCAAATGCAGAATCAATTTTAAATTCCCAGTAGTCCCAATAATATCCTTTATTGCTGTGTTTTTTTTCTTACCTAAGATCCAATCAAAGGTCACATATTTCATGTATGCATGTCCTGTCCATGACTTCTTATTTTAAACTGAATGACTAGAAAAAAGATTTGACAAGATACATACACACAAATAATGATGTGGGTAAAAAGAGGAACTTAAACTTTTCAGTTTATACCCTGTTGCATTGTTTTAACTCTTCAATGTTCAATTTGTATAATTTTTAAACCAATATTTTTTAATGACGGACAAAGGACCATCAAATCATTTATGATGTTCATAAAATATTGATATTTCTGCTTAGTATTTTTCTTGTTATAATGCAGGTTTCTTATTTATTACAAATATTTGGTTTGATGTGACAACACATTAGATTATGAAAACTCTGAAAACAATTATTTTCTTTCACCATGTAATTATCAATTTGCTTTATCTAGAAAATAGGACCAATAACTTAAAATACCAAAAGAAGCCATTAGTACTAAATCACAATTTAATTGAAAGAAAAAATAAACAGTCTTAGGGGACTTTAGAGGATTACATTCAAAACTACGCTAATATTTTGTAACAAAGTGGCTACCGTTCCAGGTATCTCTGAAAATGTGCATGCTATTCCTTGGAAATGCATTTTCTCTTTGGGGAAAGAAATGTAGTTTTAAAATCAGAAGACCTCATTTCAAATCAAGACTCAACTACTTACTATTAACACATGTGCCACCTTGAACCAGTCATTTAACCTCATTGTACTTCGGTTTTCTCATTTATAAATTGGAGATTATAGTATTTACACTTTAAGGTTATTCTAAAGAAGAATTAAAATATGGAAGACATTTTATAAAGTCTAGGACACACACAAGCACACAAAGAAATGTTAATTTTTCCTATTTCAGATGCAAATTCTGTAAAAAAACGCTATTATATTCTCCCACCTGACAGAACCTGTTTGAGAATTTCAAAGATAATCTCAGCTAGAGGGATTAATTCCATAACTGGCTAAGTACATTCCTTCTATTTATGTTATTTTTGAATTTTAAAAAATGCCTATCTCTATTATTCCTATCAATCCTAACTTTTCACTGGGGGTTTGCTTGAAGAAGCTTCTTTGTCCAAAATTAATATGGGATTTATTTGTCTTCCTTGATCAAACTATTAACATTTTTCTGTGTTTAATATATAACAGAAAATGAAAAGTATTACAGTGGAAGAGAAAAACTATATTTAGAATCTATCTGATTTTTGTGGAAATTTTTCCTCTGTGGGTATAGCATTGGCTTGAAGTATTTAATTCTGGTCAAGGGACTATAGTAATTACATTAGTGTCTATTGGCCAGCTGTTCTTATTAGCTGCCATTATAATTCACATCAGAAAGAAAGTTAATATGCCTGACAGTGCAGTATAAATTAGGGCAAACCTAATCTGTCCTATAGTCAAGTTTTTGTTAGATAAGAATTAAGCTAAGTAAAGCTAGATAAACTAGGTGAAGTTTTTGCTAGATAAAGATGAAGCTTCTGCATGAAGACAAAAGGATTTCTTTTCTCTTACTATAATGTTTTTGAAGAATTTTTATCTCTAAGTATTAACAATATAAGAATACGATCTTCACTAGGACTATGAAAATGATAAACTGAAGAGCACCCTGTAATCCTGGTGAATCCAGGTAAAGGAGTCCATCCTAAAATATCTATACATTGTTAATAGTTACTCTGATTACATTTTTTTAAAGTCCTTATTTGTATGCTTGATTCTAGAGGCCTAAAAGGTCTTGTTTCCTTCCAATAAAAGTAAGAATGAAACAGACTGGTTTTGATCAATAAGATGTGTTCGCTAAATTGTGGGTACAAATTTGACAGAAGTCAGATAATATTGATTTTGTAGAACTGGTTCTACCAATAACTGACCGTGAGCAAGTCATGTCAGTTTCTGCACAGGTAAAAGAACAGCGTTGGATGAAACAGTCTTTAAAATCCCTTCCATTTGTAAAATTCTGCAGTTCTCTGGGCTATTTTAAAATTCAAAATAGGACTGAAAATGACTCTTTGGGATTATTCTCTTTCCTTCAACCTTTTCCTGATTGAATCCTAATCCTTGAGAATCGCTTAGTGTTACACAACACAACTTTTTAGTAGTCACAGGCTTGGACCCATCTTTCTCTCTGGCCCCACCCTCACCCCCACCCCACTCCCAACATACACATCCCACTATGATTAAAAGAAAGACCCAATGTCAGACTGAAGAAATTCACCCTAAGGAGGTAATGGGAGGAAAGAGTGGGCTAAAGGTTGAGAAAGAGGAGGAAGCGATATCAATGATCTTTAGCTTCAAAGCCTAGGTCATTGGAGTGGAGTACATCTTGCTTCATGGAAAGAGAGGATCCTGACTCAGTTACCCAAGTGCATTGGATGCACCTTGGCAAAAATGAACCTATGTCCAAATTGAGACTGCTTTGTCAGGTGTCACACCATTCAGAGATTGGGGGTTCTTGCTGAGGAATAACCTAGGTAGAGTGTTGGTGATGACAAGAGGCCATCTTCCTTCTCACCCTTGGAATCATCAGGAACTGGGCTAATGGGCAGAGATCTACACCAGGGATGGCTGGAGCCACATCTCTGTGGCAGAGTCGGGCTCTGGGCATGGTGGTCGGCAACCACAGAGCTTCACCAGTGGCAAATTCCTGGCACTTGAGGCAACTGAAACCAGAAGGCATGACAAGGAGTGAGCAGTTACAGAGTTTAGCCTCAAGGGACGTTTGAATTCTGTCTTCACTAGCAGATGGTAACAGAAGAACTGCAATGGTGGGAAAAACTGGAAAGCCTGCTAGTCAAGTGATGGGTGCCTGGGGCCACCGTAAGTTGGAGTATCATCATAAGTTGGAGAATCAAGAGAATTATGATCTTATTTATACGTCAAGGTTACTGAAGCCTACACTACAGAAGCTACATTTTCAACTATTAAAATTTCCTAAAGTGAAGGCCAGCAGGAAGTTAACAAGAGAAGGCAATGGTCATTTCTGTACATGACACTTATATATTCATCAAGAAAGCATGGTTAGGAGAAATAAGAACCCATCTTTGTAAATCCTCACTCAATGAATACCAGTCTACACTTTAAAATCTCTTATTTGTTTGTTTTATCCATGTGAAAGTTGTTTTGTATAAGAACTATATCTTTATTTAAACATTTCCATATAATATTTCATCTTTAGTCATGTATACTATGTATTCAATGACACTTGTCAACAAACATTATTTACTGAACATGTTATATCCTTTAAGATCTTATTTTTGTGATTTCAAAATAAATCCCTTTTATGAAGCCATTGACTCAGCAGTTACTAAGCCATAATAGAAGAAAACTTTGAAAAATTAAGGCATACTTCTTCTCATTTCTTTCACTTTTTTTTTTTTTTTTTTTAGAGACAGTGTCTTGCTCTGTCATCCAGGCTAGAGTGCAGTGGCATCATCATAGTTCACTGCAACCTCAAACTCTGGGGCTCAAATGATCCTCCTGCCTCAGCTTCCTACGTAGCTGGGACTACAGGTGTATGCCACCCCACCCAGCTAATTTTATTTTATTTTATTTTATTTTTGTAGAAACAGGGTCTCACTATGTGGCTCCGGCTGGTCTTAAACTCCTGGCCTCAAGCAATCCTCCCACCTCAGCCTCCCAAAGAACTAGGATTACTGGCATGAGCCGCTGCGCCTGGCCCTGTATTTTCTTAATATTTCACAGTAAGTATGTACTATCGTGCAATTAAAAGGTAAACTTTTACATGTCACTAATTTAATTCAATCCATGACAGACTTATTTCTATCTAATGCTGCATTTTACTGGATTGTTTAAAGAATATACTCATTCATTCATTTCTTCACTGAAACCTTTGTTATGCCCATTACGGGCAAGACCCTGTGCAAGAGACCATGGTGGATGTAAGTGTAAAGATGAATCAGTGAAGTCTAAGAAGTAGGGATCTAAATGGAGATGAATAGACTGTGTGGTAAGTGCCCTGAGGAGGGCACAAAGCCGGTGCTGGGAAGGTTGCAAAGATGGAAAGAGAGCATCTGTCTGGAGGATTGGCGGAAGTGGGTGCAGAGGTGGCATTGCAGCTAGACTCTGAAGGAGCAGTGACTGATTTGGGGTGTTTTTTTGGTTTTTGGTTTTTTGGTTTTTTTACATTAGAATTTGTTTAAACAACCTCAGCAGTTTGGATCACAGCTTGGGAGTGCTTAATTGAGATGAAGTTTGTTCATACTTTCTCCCATGTCTGAGTGCAGGTAATATTGTTCACAGCACTTCCCACTCCCACTTTCCCATCGGCTGACTTGCTCCCTATGGTGGTCTCCTTGCCAGGCAGCCCTGAACCTGAATCAGGGAGTCATTATCTAAGGTCACAGCACTCTTGGTTTTATGGCCACCCAGTGTGGTTTCCTCAAATTCTTCTCTCAGTGTAAAGGAGGTCTCATTATTTTTAAAGATGCTTTTGGTTTTTATAGTGATCACATCTCCATTTTTACTGATGGTCACAGTGGGTTTTGCCAGACAGCCCAGTTTCCTGCTGGCTCTTCCTAGTCCTTCAGTAACAGAAGTCTGTGAATTCAATCTGAAAGTGTCTGCTTTACTTGGATCAACTCTTTCTGGAGCTTCAGAAGTGGGGCATGTCTAGGCTCAACGAAGGAAGACATGTTATGAAACAGGTCACATTCTGATAAGTAAAAATAGAAGAAATGGCAGGCACGATAGCAAAAGGCTAGGTCTTAATACTCTGCTTTCAGTTCACAGCGCAGTAGACTTTACAAACATGTAACACACACCCGATTTATCTATGGAAAACAGCACGGGTGCACCATGGTCAGGATCCCACAGAGTCTCCCATCATTTTACCTAAAGAATTAGACGCATTTGTTTAAAAGTGGATTAATACCGTCCTCCCTTGGTATCCACAGGGGATTGGTTCCAAAACCACCCCCAACCCCTACCTACCATGGATACCAAAATCCTCAAAGGCTCAGGTCCCCGACATAAAATGGCATAGGATTTGCATATTTTCTACGTGCATCCTCCTGTATACTTTAAATTGTCTCTAGATTATTTATTACAGCAAATACAATGTAAATGCTATGTAAATAGTTATTATGCTATATTGTTTTTATTTGTATTATTTTTATTATTGTATTGTTATTTTTTGTTTTGCTTTCCCAAATATTTTCAATCAAGATTGGTTGAATCCACAGATACAGATACAGAGGGCCAACTGTCCTGCAGTCTTTCCAAGTTTGGTAATATCACTTGAAAAATGTTGAAAATTATTTTGTCACAAATAGAATGTCTTTCTTCCAGTTCAAATATCTTTCTGAAATATTGATTATTAGTATAAGTGGGGTAGAGCTGGGGTGGGAGAATGCTTTAACATAATCTAATGTCAAATTCTGCTACATGAGCCCATCATGTCACTTGGCTCACCACAAGCTTAAACTGAAATACTGCGTTAGCTTGTCACTTTGAAAACATTTCCTTTTTCTAAGGGCCCTATCCAATCTCACAAGGCTGTTCAGACCCAGGAACCATTAAACATATAAAAGCACCTCCTAATCACTTCTTTATCTCAAGCATCCTGCCTGTTCTTTGCTGTTAATAGATGAGTTGTTAGAAACTAAAAATCCTGACATTATCATGTGGAAAGAAAAGTAGTTTGAAGAAAAAGGAAAAAAAAAACACAATAGAACACAAAGTTCTTCAGAGAAATGCTGACTTTGAGTGTAACATAGACAAAGCAGTTATTCATACATCTGAGGTAACATTCTTTTCAATTTTCTTTAAAGACATGCTATAGTAGCTGAAACTGGATTCCAAGTGTTTCTTTAACATGTCATTTTTTTTCCTCCAGTTTAGACACATAGGCATTATAAAGTTCTTCAGAATTCGTAAGATTTTCCATCTTGCAACAGCAAGCTTTTCAACATTTATTTTGGGAAATAAATGTTTAGAAAATTTTGTGTGAATTTTTCTAGTAAGTAAACGAATAATTAGGTCTAGGATCAAGATGATTATCCAAAGCCTCTCCTTAGCCCCACCTCCAAGCACAACAATCCAAGTTTGTTTTCATTTTTTTAAATTCATGTGGGAATTTTGTTCTAAGAGAAGAGGAAGGGAAAGAAGTAAGTGGGGAGGGGGGAACTATCCTGCAGGTCTATAAAATTGGGACTAAACAGTCTTATTGAAAACTTTCTGTATGCTGGGCATCATCTCCTGCTGGGTTCACCAGAGCAAGAAAGTAGGGGCGTGGATGGGAAGAGGAAACGGCCTATACAGAGATATGAAGGCAGGAAAGACCATACAAAGTTTATTATCTTAATTTGAAGTTGGTAAACTTTTGAAAATAAGAACTCTTTTGTAATCTAAGTGTTTTAAAATGTGGGTCCCTACACAGCAGTAATTGTACTTGCGTCTATTTAGCTTTCAGACCATGCTTGGGACCTATATGAAATCACAGATTCCTTACAATAACCCCACAGTCCCCAGAGGGGACTATGCCCCCTCCTACCGCCCCAAGATCTGAGGCTGGGACATAGCTGGTTTCTGTTCATGGATGGGTAGCGATGTGAGTCACAGAGCAATTCTATTGCAAATATGATAAGCATTAGGCCCTGAGTCCCACAAAAGACTGGGTTGAATTTCGGTATTTTTCTGCCACCTTAGCACAATAACCATCACAGAGCTAAGAGAACTTAATGTCTAGATAACAGGGCAAATAGGATGACATTTAACAAGGATGTGAGAAGGGTGACAGGGACAAGAAGTATAGTTCCCTTGTACCTTAAAGCTAGTATATGTGGAAATTTTTGAAGTTTTGAAGTTTTCAGAACAGTAAGGTCAATAGCAAACCAAGGAAGAGACAAATCCTCATTTCTCTTCCGTTCTACCACACCCCGACCCTGCCAAGGAACCTATTTCGAAGAGGTTCAGATTTTTTTGTCTGCCGCCCCAGTCAAGATTTCTTTTTCTTCAATTCTTTTAACTGTTGTGGAAATGAGGTCAGTACTCTGTGATTGTCATTTTGTTCCAAATTCTTGAAATATTTTATTATTTACAAAGGTTTCCCTACTGACTTGGGACAGGAAAAAATATGAATGTGCAAAACCTGAGAGTTCTAATAATAAAAATATCAGTTATCATGGCTTTGGTTAAACAAAGGTTATTCCTAAAGGATTTCTTTTAAAAATATTTAAGGAACAACTTTTGATTAATTTTATTTTATTGATATAAAATAAATTGATTTACTTATATTGATATATAAGTAATATATTCATTGCTAAAAATTGAGAAAATACCACAAAAAAGATATAAAGAATAAAACAAAGATCACCCCTAATGTCACTACCCAAAGGCAATCTCTGTTATGTTTTTGGGATCTTTCCAGACTTTTTCTATACATACCCAAATTCAAATACACACCCATATTTTTATATAAGATCAGAATAGTTTTCACAGTCTTTCATGAAATCTACCTAACATCTTCACTTGATATAATACTGTGACATCTTTTCGTGTCAATGTATATAGATCCACATTATCTATATACTATTAACATAATTTAATCACTGCATCATATTCAATTGTATTAATGCTCCATAATTTAACTCATTACCTATAAAGATGTATTACAGTTGTTTTCTATTTTTGTACTATTATAAGGAATGTTGAAGTAAACATCCTTGGACATACATCTTCAAATATACATCCAATTATTTCTTCCTAGGAGTGGAACTGCAGGTCAAACAGTTTGCATATTTAAAATTCCAGTACATGTTGTTAAATAGCCTTGCAGGAAACTCACACCGGTTATACTCCCACTCCCGGATATAAGAATGCCTCTGTCTCCATCATGCCGGCATTGAGGTTTGTCCTTTTTTTTAACTTTTTATTATTATTAATAAACAAACAAATCTTATTGGTTTTGCTTGAGTGGAATTGACTACTGAGATTGAATTTGTTTTCCTATAATTACTGACTATTAGCTATACTTAAAAAAAAAAAAAAAAACCTCTCTTTTGCCCATCTCCTGTTGCCCTATGGAGAATTTTTTCCTTTATGATTTTTAATAATCTTTTGTGTATTAGGGATATTAACTCTTAGTCTCTGTAGACTGTAAATTCCACGAAGGCTAGAACCGTCTTCTGCATCACGATACAGCCAGCCTATAGTGTAATGCCTGACCCAGAGCAGATACTAAAAAACTATTTGTGAAATGACTGACCTTGCCCATCATGTATGTTGTTACAGATTCATCTGTTTTGTTGACTATATTAGTAATTCATTATTTTTTAATATGCCACAGCTTAAGAAGTAATTCATTAGCCATAAAATTTACCCTTTTAAAATCTAACATTCAATGGTTTTTAGTGTATTCACAGAGTTGTGAAACCATCACCAATAGAGAATTTTAGAACATTTTCATCACCCCAAAAAGAAACCTCATACCAATTAGCAGTCACTCCATATTCTCCCTGTCTCCTTCGTCCAGCCCCTGGCCACCACTAATGTACTTTTTGCTGTTATGGACGCACCTATTCTGGACAGTTTATGTAAATGGAATCATATAATACTTGGTCTTTCGTGACTAGCTTCTTTCAGTTAGCATAACGTGTTCAAAGCTCATCTATGTTGTAGCATGTGTCAGTACTTCATTCTTTTATTGCCAAATTAGATTCCATTGATGAATACATCATATTCTGTTTATCTGTTCATCAGCTGACAAACATTTAGGTTGTTTCTACTTTATGGCTATCACGAATAATGCTGCTATGAACATTTGTGTTCATGTTTTTGTTTCAATATATGTTTTCATTTCTTTTGGTTATATACCTAAGTTCTTAATTTTGATAAAATTCAATGTATCTGTTTTTTCTTTTTTAATTTATGCTTTTGATGTCATTGCCCAATCCAGGTAACAAAGATTACCCCTGTATTTTCTTCTAAGAATTTTTAGCTCTTACATTTAGGTCTATGGCCAATTTTGTATTAATGTTTGTATACAGTGTGAGGTAACTTCATTCTTGCGCATATAGATATCCAATTGTCCTGGCACCATTTGTTGAAACAAGTGTTCTCCCCCACTCCCTTGAATTGTCTTGGCAATCTTGTTGAAAATCAATTGACCATAAATAAAAGTGTTAGTTCATTCTTTTTTATTATAAAGTAACTTCCATTGTGTGACTATGCTACAATTTATTCATCTTTGTCTTGACAGAATGAGTTGTTGCCAGTTTGGGGCTATTAAGAATAAGGCTGCTCTGAACATTCAGTTTTGGGCTGTTATAAATAAATATGATATGAATATTCATGTACATGTTTTTTGATGAATACATGCACTTATTTCTCCTTGATAGTACATACCTAGGAGTATCAGGGCTCTCCAGAGAATCCGAATCAATAGGAGATTTTATATATATATATTATACATGTGCATATATGATATATAGATATGATTTATTATAAGAGTTTGGATCACAAAATTATGGAAACTGGCAAGCTAAAATCTACATAGTGAACTGGCAAGCTGAAGCCCCAGGGAAAGTTGATGCTGCAGTTCTAGTCTAAAAGCCATTAGGCTGGAGAACCAGGTAGAGACAATGTTCCAATTTGAGTCTAAAAGTGATCTGCTGGAGAATTCCTCCTACTTGGGAGAGGGTTGGTCTTTTTGTTCTATTTAGGCCTTCAATTGATTAGATGAGACCCACCAACAACATTATGAAGGGCAATCTGCTTTACTCAAATTCTACCAATTCAAATGTTAATTCCATCTAAAAAACCCCCTCACAGAAACACTCAGAACAATGTTTGACCAAGTACTGGACACCGTTGGCCTAGCCAAGTTGACACATAAAATTAACTGTTACATAATTGGGTTATAGAGTAGGCATATTAGCTTTAGTACTGCCAAAGAGTTTTCTAAAATGGTTGAACCATTTATATATGCCCTCATTTGCACTGTATAAGAGTTCAGGTTGCTCTACATTTTTCTTTGCCAACACTTGGCATTGTCATTCTTTTTAATTTTAGCCATTCTGGTGGAGACGTAGGTCATTTTGATTGTAATTTGCATTTCCTTGATAAGGAATTATGTTGAACATTTTTGCATGCACTTATTGGCCATTTGGAAGTCATCTTTGAAAAGTACTTTTTCAAGAGTTTTCAAGTACTTTTTCCCATTTTAAAAATTGGGTTGATTTATAGAAGTTTTTTTACATATTCTGGGTATGAGTCCATTGATAGATATACATATTAAAATATATTCTTTCTTTCCTACCCACTCTCCTGATAGTGTCTTTTGATAAATAGAAGTTTTTCAAAGAAATTTCCCATTTAGGTCTATGATCCATCTTGAATTAATTACTGCATATGCAATGAGATAAGAGTCAAATACCTTTTTTTTTTCCACGAGTAGCCAATTGCTCCAATACTATTCATTCAAAATGTTATTCTCTCCTCACTGAATTGCAGCAGTGACTTTGTGGTAAATCAAGTTCTATTTCTGAATTCTCTATTATGTTCCTTTGGTGTATTCGTCTATCCTCGTGCCAATACCACACTGTCCTAATTTTCAAGCCTTATAGTAAGTTTTGAAATTTGGTAGGGTAAATCTTTCAACTTTACTCTTCAAAATTGCCTTGGTTACTCTAGGCCTTTACATTTCCATATAAATCTTAGAACCAGCTTTCAATTTGCGCGCACGCACACACACACACACACACACACACACACACACACTTTGAGATTTTTTTTTCCTTTTATATTTTTGTCTCAGAAAATGTCCCTTCTCTAAAAAGTTAAACTTTCTTTTGTGCCTTCAATGTTTTTTCCATATGCTTCTCATAGATGCTCAAGAGTTTGTCCCATTCTTTCCCCCTCCCCAATTTATTTATTTTTTAATTGACAAATTAAAATTTCATATATTTATCACATACATTTTGAAATATGTACACATTGTGGAATGGCTAGATTGAGCTCATCAACATATTCACCACCTCACATACTTACCATTTTTTGTTAAAAGAACACTTAAAATCTACTCTCAGTTATTTTCAAGAATACAATATTGTTATTAACTATAATCACCATGTTCTGCAGATCTCTTAACCTATTCCTCTTGTTTATATCCACCATCTCATTCTTCTACCCTCAATCTTTCATTCTACTTCGAATTTTACCCTCACCCTGAAAAAATAGCCAAGTGCCTGTTATTTTCTACCTAAACAAATGTTTTTAATTTTACAGTTCCATCAGATTACCATCCTCTGTCTTTGCCACCTAATATTTGTAAATATATATACATATATTAATTATAAAATTTCTATTTCATTATACAAAATTAGAAAATAGAGAAAAACCCTTTGTCCAACCACTCACAATTATCGATCATTTTATATATTTCTTTATAATATCCCTACATGCACATGTATATACTTTTTGGTATTGTAATCCATATATTTTGGGTTATTTTTTAAATTTTCTAACTTCTTCCTTCACTGAATATTATACAGTAAGATTTTCCCATATTTCTACATAATCTTTATAATTATTTTTGATGACTCATCACATACAGTTGAGTACACACCCCCTAATTTTTAAAACAATAATTCATTCATAAATTTCAGTTGTTTCCAGTTTTTAGTATTATAAATATTGCTATAAACATCCTTATTTACTTAGCTTTCCCTTTCATAACTATGCCTCTACCTACCTACCTGCTCATCCCTTAACTCCTGAAATGTACCTGTTCCTGCCTTGCTAATGCAACAACTCTCCTAAAGGTCACAATGACCTTCTAGTTGACCACCCAATGTTCCTAAGTCTGCATCATCTTGCATCTCTCCATAGCCCTTAACACTGTTGGCCTTCTTGAAACTCCATCTGATGCCCCTGATTTCTGTATAATATTAATACATGGCCCAGGTTTGCACACCTCTCTGACCATGCCTTCCCTGTATCCACCTCTTCCTCCAGGGTGTGTTGTAGACTCTTCCCACCCTCTCTTTTGGCAATCTTACAGCTTGACTTATTCTCTCTCTGCAAATGGCTTCCAATCTACATCCTCAACTTTGACCTTTGGTCTGAGTTCCAGTTCCATGTTTTCACCTGCTGGTCATCTCCAGGTGGACATTTCTTTGGCATTTCAAACTCAGAACTGTTACAAAAATCATCATCTTTGCTGCCATAACTTCCCCTCTTCTCTTGTTCTCTAGTCATTTGGCTCAAACCCTCAGAGTTAGCTTTGATTCTTACCTCTCCATCTTTGACTCCTCAACACTTGTTCCACTGTATAGACCAGAAACTGGCTCAGGAATGGGCATGTGATTCAACTATGGCCTAGGAGATGGGAAGGGAAGTCAGTCAGGGGCTTGGGGGAGAAGTTCTGGGAAACATTTTCCCTCTCTCTTAGATGATCTCTCTCCTTCCTCTGGACATTACGGTTTGAGATGCCTAGAAACTACCACCAGCATCTTGCTATTGACCAGAAAATGATGCCTACACCCAAGATAGCAGAGCAGAAATGGAAAGAACCTGGTCCTTAGTGATATTATTGAGCTATTGGATCTTTCAGATATGAAGTCTATCCTACTTTGTAATTTCCAAATTTGTGAGATGTAAGTTTCCTTATTATTTAAGCCATTACAGTTTGGCATTTGTTACATGCAATAGACCACACTACATCAACTCACCATTATCTCATCTGGGCTGTTGCAGTGCTATCTATTCTTTGTACCTTTAAACCTAATTCTTTTTATATACCAGCTGCTAGGTTATCCTTCCTAAAGATCTATTTGATCATGTTGTTTGTCTTATCCAAAGACCTTTAGTATTATAACTTCCTATTGCCTACAGAATAGTCCAGGCTCAGCAGCTCAGCATTTGTGGTTTTATACAGCCCCACTCTCCTTTACAGACACAGAGGATTGATTAAGCAGTGTCCCTTGCATTTGCCTTTCCCTTTCCTGCTATATTCATGTTTTCTCAGCCCGGAATACTCTTGACTCACCTTCACCTGTCTATACGCAATCTTCTTGAAACTTCCCGATATTTCTCCCACTTCCACCCCCTTCAAAGTAATCTCTCCTCCCCTAAGCATCCATAGAGTTCATCCCCTTCCAGCTTGCATCAATATTATCTATACAATGTAATCTGTTCTACTACTAGCACTGTTCAGTAGAACTTTCTGTGAAGATGGAACACATCATTTATTGAGCACTTTGAAATGTGGCTAATGCAATTGAGGGCCTGAATTTTAATTTTAATTAATTTAAATAGCCACAGGTAGCTAGTGGCTACTGTATCAGAAATAGTACTAGACTAAAAAGCTCTTGAATGTAGTACAGGGACTGTAACTTTTTTTTCCCTCTGTAACCACTACAGAGAACACCTGAAAGGTGTAGTCTGTTTTATTCCTTCTTATTTTCTCCACAGTCTTGTGGATAATAGACACTGAATATTTACTAAGTCAATAAATATGGAAGTCACAGTTACCAAATACATCAGAAAGGATTCCTAACTATTTTGGGTACCAAATTCAGATAGATTAAATAAAAAAGGAAAAACTGAATGAGGACCAAAATTCCAGTCTGTTACTGAGGAACACATGGCTAGTTCCATTGTAAAAGGATCTATCATGTGTCTCTCTAACTCATAACATTTCTCCTCTTAGTGAGATAAAGGAACTCTCTATAGTTTAAAGCTCTTTGTTTTTTTAAAACTATTTATTTTGCAGTAATTTCAAATTTACCAAAATATTGCAGAAACAGTACAGAAACATCCAGATTCACCAAGTTATAAATTTTATCAATCTCTTTCTGTGTATGATATGACAGATATGAAAGATGTATGTGTGTGTGTATATACACATTTTTTTCCTGAACCATTTGGGAGAAAATCACTACATCATGTCCTTTTACCCTTCAAATATTTTAGTGTGCTTTCTAATGAACTAGGATAGTCTTGTAGCTAACATATTCAGGAAATTTAACACTGATACGATACTTTACTGTCCAAAGTCCAATTTCATCAGTTACCCCAATACGATCCTTTATAACATTGTTCTTCAGTAAAAGATCCAGCTCAGGGTCACATATCGCAGTTAGTTGCTATGTCTCTTTAGTTTTCTCTAATCTGCCTTTCTTTGCCTTTTGTGACATTGACAGTATTTTAAGAACACAGGCTAGTTAATTTTCCTCTGCTTGAGTTTGTCTGATGCTTCTTCATGGTTAGATCCAAGTTAAAGCTCTCCAGTGTTGGTGCAAGGATGTATTGTTATACATACCTTCTCTGGCCCTCCACCAGTTCTTCCACTCCACCTGCTCACACCTGTCCTATTCATACATGTATAAAGCATATTTCCATCGAAATATGTACATGTACATTTCATAAATTTCTAAACGAAAGTATTTTTGCATAAAATACACAATTCTACCGTTTCTAAAAGCAATTGTTCACTCTATGCTTTATTGTGGTTTCAATGATAAGTGAAATTCACTTCATAATGGATCTAATTTCTCTAAAATCATGACATCAACTATTCTATAATTCACCATGGAAATAACTTGTCAGAGAGAACTGCTGTAAAGTATTAAGGTTCGATAATTTCTTATTGCCAGTGAATAAATTAAAACTATAGAATCTTCCCATTTTTAAATCCTAATTTGCTTTTAATTCTCTTAATGATACCGCCAATGGAGAGTAAATACTTAAATTCTGATACTGTAAACCATAAACACTTACGGCTTCTGAAGTGGTAACGTATTTTAATTGGTGCTACAGCCCAAGATTTCAGATATTTTTAAAGGCTGAGTGAGGGAAAAGGAAGTGGGGAAAGTACCGTAACTGTAGGGAAGCCTGTACTTCTTACAAGATGCTTTAAATTTTTTTTTTCATTGTAGCTATAGCGCTCATACTGGAAACGGAAGAATAAAAATGGTCCTTCAGGATTTTTCTCGGGAGTAAGAATTATTTCAAGGAAGAAACTGGCAGGGATATGGACAATTTGGACAGGGACAGAAAAATGCTGTAGTGTTTTGGACACCATGAAAGCGCTAGAATTTTTAAATAAATATTTTACACTGTGAGAAATGTCTGAGTGTTAAACGCGTTTTTCCCCCCAGGGGGAAATTAAACAAATATTTCTTTAAGGAGATAGAAACTTCAAGTCTCCCCTTCTCCCCTCAAAGCTAGAGTGTCTTTGGCTCTGCTCCTAGGACTTCTAGGAACGTGCAACTAAAATAAAGTCGAAACAACAAAACCCTTGCAGCATTTAGATTGCTTTCCTCCAACTGCTCAAGAAAAGTCAGAGTCCCACACCTTTTTCGAGACTCGAAGCTGCGAGTTCGGAGGCTCCCAGAACGCCTCCCGCACACCCGGGGGACAGTTCTGGTCTCCCGCACGGGTCACCCGATTCGCCGACGGCCTCCGCGCGGCCGGACTGCAAGGGGGTGTGTCCGCGCCCGCAGCGCCAGGGCGGCCGCCGCAGCCGCGGGCCCACCTGCTCCCCTCGGCGGCCACAGCGCCGCGGGCCCGGCCCGTCCCCACCCGCGCAGCGCCGCCGGCCGCCCCGCAGGTCCTGCCGCCCGCTTCCGGACCGCGCGAGCCCCTCCGCGAGGTGCGGCTGAGACCCGACCTCAGTTCCTTTCTTCCTTCAGCCCTAACTGTCCTCGGCGCCCGCGGGGGGAGGTGGAAACCTGCACCCCCCGACCCAAGTATGGGCGCCCGACTGCAGTGGGATCCGGGGCCCCCCTCGCACGGCCCCGGCGGCGAGCCGCGCCAGTGCGCGCGGCGGGGCCGCGTTCCCCCCGAGCCTTCGCAAGACGGCCGTGGAGACTGCAAGTGCCGGGGGAGGGGTGCGGGGCGGAGAAAGAGCATCCCCGGGACGCCACCGCCGCCGCCCGCTCCCCCGCCGCCCGGCTAAGGGAGGCCTCGTCACAGCCGCCGCCTCATCTGCGGCCGCAGATCTCGCGGTGTTTGCCGGCCGCCGCGCCGCCATATTGTGTGACAGTATTTTGATTTGGACTGGGCTGGCGGAGCCGCGGCGAGAGCGAGCGAGACCTGGGGGGGTGGGGGGAGGGCTGGCAAGCGCGAGGGGGGTGGGGGCAGAGGGAGGTGGGGAGACCGAGCGAGCCGCAGCCGAGGATCGGGGAGCGTCGACGCCGCCCAGCCGTCGTTTTTGATCTGCAGCAGCCGCCGGCGGGGCGACCCAGCCCGACCCCCTCCCCTCCCCCTCAGCCACGAGCGGCGGCGGCGGCGGCGGCGGCGGCCGGAGGGAGTTGGCGGCGGCGGCTGATCGGAGGGGGCTGAGCGGGGAGGGAGGGAGGGCTGAGGTGTCCCCCCTGCCGGGTGGAATCGGAGGCGGCGGCGGCGCTGGCGGCGGCCGTGGTGGCGGAGGCGGCAGCGGCGACGGTGGAGACGGCTGCCCTAGTGGGAGAGGCGGCGGCGGCGGCCGAGGAGGAGGAGGGGGAAGCGGCGGCGGCGAAGGGTAAGCGGACAGCGCTGCCGGGCCTCGGCGGGATCCCCAGCCCGGCTCTCCCCTCAGCTTTCCGCGCCCTCCCTTCGTCTGGAAGGGGCTCTGCCGCCGCGCGAGGCCCTTACGGGGCGTCCGCTTCTTCCTCGCACTCTTCCTCCCTCCGCCTCTTTCCTTCCCCCAGTGGCGAGGCAGAGAGGGAGGCCCCCCAAGTCCTCCAGACCGGTGGGGGTGGGGAGCATCGGGCCGGGCCTGGGCTCCCGGGCGCCCAGGGGAAGGGGGAGGGGGAGAGTCATTGGCGTGAGCGCCCGGGAGAGCCCCGGGTGGGGGAGGGCCCCGCCTGCCCGGTGCCCCCATCCCGCCCTCGGGCGTGTGTGAGGTGGGGCTGGGGGAGGGGAGACGTATTTTGGGGAGCTGAGATCTGGCTAAGGATGACTTGGGGGCAGAGGTGTTGAGGGGAGCGACAGGGAATCGTGTGGGGGTCGGGGGAGAACATCGTTCCCTTTCCGATCTGGGTTTTCTGCAGCCGTCTTTGAAGTGGGGAGCAAGCCTGGCTATGAATATGTGGCTCCTTAGATTTCACAGGATAATTCTGGTTTTCTGTCCCGTCAACCTAAAACCCTGCGATTGTGGCTGAGGCAGGAAGGCTGAGAGGGTCTCGGTACTGCCGAACAGGTGACAGGTGGATCTTTCCGTTGCTGATGCTGTGGGATGTTCGGGCAGAGGTTGTACACCCAAGTGTCAGAGACCGTGTGGGTTTGTATTTATGTGTTTGGCCGTGTTTCATTCCATATATAGTATATTTGAGATGTTAGGTTTCCATTCTTCAAGTCAGCTTAATTGTTGTGGAGAAATTCTTCAAATGTTTCTGATAAGAGGGGTTTCCAGGAGAGTGGAGGGAATTTGTGGCTTCACAGGGGCTTCTCGGTAGTTCATGAAATTCAGGTCCCCAGTGCGAGGGCTGTTCAGTGCCTTTATTCATTGGAAAGTTCTTGAACACTAAGGCCGTATTCAGAGCAACTCTACAGCAATATAATTTTGCATCCATTTTGTCTGTTTTAGGTAAGTTTGTAAAGTGTCAAATTTGAGGGCCCGGTTGACTTAACATTTTATAAAAGGTATTCTTTTCTACTTTAGCAAACTCAAAAGAGTATGATGCTCATTATGCAATTGCAGATTTGGCCAGGAATTTTGGTGGGCATGGAATAGAAATTTTGCTTTCAGTTTTTACTCTACTACTGCTTACCACACTCTTGGTACAGTAGCAGAGTATTGACACCTTTTCAAAAATACCTTTACATTCTTTGTAACAGTGAAATCACAATTTTAAGCCTTGACAGTTTGAAACTTTAAAATTTGAAACCACTGCAGTTTGTAAATGAAGGAAGACATAGCTTTCATTTTGCTGTATGCTTTGGCTGAGCACTTTAATAATTAGAAACAATGGGAAGAACTGTCAAATAAATGAGCTATAGACTGAATTAGGGCCCAGTTAGTATAAGAAGGATTCTATAGCTTTTTAAAAAACATATATGGAACGAATATGTTTAATGATGGTACTATAAGTGTGTTAACAGGAAATAGAACAAAAATTCCAGTGATTCAGAACTTCTGTTTGGGTTTTTCCCTCATAAGTCTAATCAGTTTCTAATAGAGGGTGCTTAAGTTTTAAACCGTTAAAGAATCAAACTGAAAGTTGAAGATGTTAATTAGATGAATAAGTTATCCACTGAATATACTCAAGTATTTCGTTTGTCTCTTGGCTGCATAGAATAATTTTTCCTGACTTTAAAAGTATTCTTTAAAGGCTGCTTATGAAATGTTGCCAATCGAACCCTCTTTAGTGAACTGTCTCATAGTAGAACCTGTGCTTTTGTGACTCATTAAGAAGTGGTTAAAATGATCACCATCTCATCTGATATATGTTTCCTGAAAAGTAAATTTTAACTTAAATCAATCACATGTGATTGAAATAGCACCCACATTTGGTCCTTTCTTTAGTGGAAAGAAGCACTTGCTTTAGCTAAGGATATTTTAAGACCTGGGTATTGGGTACAATTATTACACCTACTGAATGAAGAGGTTTTTAAACTCTACATAGTTATATAGGCACTACCCAGATCTCTAATTATGTTGGGATTGAGGATGGCTTCTTTAATATTAGTAACACTTTACACTCCAGTAAATGTTTTAACATGATTGATCTTGTGTCTTGACAGAAAAGTTTATTCTACTTCTATAATTTTCCTTGTAAGGAAAATTTCTTTTCACAAAGTACTGTTTAGAATGAAATATACATGTATATCTATGAACCGGCTGCATTTTGAAAAATAGGTGTAATGTAGGCTACTTCAGTCTATGAATTACATGCCCAAAAAGTCCTTGAGGAGTGTCTGAATTTTCTAAAACAGTATCTTTTTAGTTATATAAACAGATCAGGACTAAAAGTTTTTTATTTTATGATCCTCAACATGGTTTAGAAGATAATTTTTGCCTTATTATAGATGTTTTGAAAAAAGTTCCTAATAATCTTTATACTGTATAAAGTTCATAAATTAAACTATAATTGACAAAGGTTTTAATTCCATTATATCTCTGCCTGGCCAGGTTCCCATGACCCAGAGAACAGTAGTAGCACTTTTTCTTTGTTTCACTGATGTCATCTTTATTTGATCTAAGATTGGGACTTTCTAAAATAGAAGGATTATGAGATAATAACAGGCAAGTGTGAAGATTGGGACAAAACAGTAATAAGGAGGAGAAAGGGAAAAGATGCTAGTAGAGGATTAGATGAACAGTTTTAGGCAGCTAGGAATGTGGAGATGTGGGTAGTGATAGCTGCCAAGCACAGGAAAATAATCATGCTGAACTGTTCTAGGGCAATTTGCTCTGAATCGTTTCATAGGCTCTGACAATCTATGTATGTCTTCTTATTTAAAACTCTGTGTTAAGATAGTAAGAATTTGGAGACATTGATATTATGTGGAATTTAGATGTATATCTGTTCATATTTATTTGCTTCTGGCTCATACTTCCAGAATACTTACAGTATTTTAACATTTTATATCTTATGACTCTGATTCTAAAAAATCAAGGACGCTGCTTACTCAGAAAGCTAAAAGACCTAAGTACTCTTAGGAATTGTGCTTTTTACATTCTCTTTAGTTAATCACTAAACTTGACTGTAATCTTGATAAAGAGTCGGAGATGGGGGGTGCTTCTTCTCTGTTTTCTAAGTATCCCACCTCTCAAAACAGCCTGTTTATTAGTAAGTGGTACTTTACCTACATTCATTCAGCCTTCTAGTAAAAAAAAAAAAAAAAAAGAAAATGGTGTCAGAATAGTGGTCACAAAGCTCCTACTTTGCAGTTACCATTTCACTTAGATTTTTCACTTGGATTTTTATTGATTCATTTTACAGAATATGCTTAGTTTCTCCTTTCCTAATCTGTAGAAAAGAGTGTGCAGAGTGAGCACAGTGAAGTGTCATCTGACAAGTTGATGTTTCAGAAGGAGATCCAATGCAAAATTGCCGCAAAGTAAAATTATGAATGTTAATATCAGTCAATGGTCTCTATGAAAATTGATTAAAATTTTGGCATTTAAAAGTGTATTTGTTCAAAATTTAATTTACATAGGCCCCTTTATCTCCTAATGATGCTTGATAAATGAGCCTTTGCTGAATGTGACTTTATTTGCCTCATTCATTTTTAATGTAAAACTTTATTAAGAAATTTTGTTACATTTCTAATCCTTGATTCCAGTTCAGAATTTGGTTTCAAGGGAGTGGTATCCTGCGTATCAAAGAGAAAGGAACAAATGTTTATTGAATGCCTACTGTGTGCCAGGCTTTCATTCATTTCACAAATATTTATTGAGCACTTAACTATGTGCTAGGGAGATGCAGTCATGAATAATAGACAAAAATTTCTGTTCTTATGTAGTTTACATGGTTTAGTGGTAAAGGACATAATAAATGAATAAAGTGTAGTACATCTAGGAGAAAAAAATACTGTGGAGAAAAACAGAAAATGAGGTTGAGGAATGAACATTGTTTATTTGATCTTTGAAAAAACTGTGTGATGGGTAGTATCTTTGATTTCAAAAAGCAAAAACTATCCCATACATAATTTTTTTAAGAATATACTTTATAACTTCAGAGCACAATTATATTTGTACTTCAAAACTACAGAGTTTTTTCCTGTTGTTAGTACTTCAGAAAGCTACTTTGTGGCTGGATAGAAAATTTTGGAATTTACTGTCCTTGTTTGAATCCCGGTTTTGCCACTTAACTAGCTTTGCCTTTCAGTTCTTAGCTTCTCTAAGCTTGTTCTCTTCTCTGTAAAATCAGTATAATAGCTATAAGGCTGTTATGATGATTAAATTATACATTTTATGTAAATTGTCTTATATATAGTAGGGGTGTAGTAAATAGCAACTTTTTGTTTTCTGCCTATCTGGTAGTCTGTCAAACAAACTTGTCTGAAATTGGTGACCCTCCAGGAAGCTCTAATAGCACTGTGTGGACATTATTTAATATACATTTCATTTGAACAACTAAAGTAGTTTTGTCTGACAGCATAAGGTTAATTAAAACACAACAGTAAATTATAGTCACTAGTACTTTCTGCAGAGTTTGTTCATGTTGTCTGTCTAGTCAATGTAGTATCAGAAGTACCAACAATCTTCCTTTTTCTGATGAGGGAACATTGTGTCACATCTTGTCATATAGGTTAATAAACTGGATCTCAGCATTTTGACAGGTAGACAACAAATACTGTGTACAATTCCAGTTCATGTAAATACTTGTAGAACATTTAGTACAGTGCCTGGCACATAGTAAATATTCAGCAAATGTTCACTTTTGTCATTATTTTACTCCTTTATTGTGTGAACTGGGGTAATTAATTCAAAGAATTTACAAAATATTAAGGAAAACTTTTACAAAAATAAAATAATGCAAATTGTGAATGAGTTTTTTGAGGGAAGTGTGAAATAACCATTCAAGTTGCAATGCTTATTTTCATTTTTAGCCTGGGAGAGCACTAAACAGCTTTTCAAGGACAGCCCATGTCTTCTTCTCCTTTCAGTCTTTACTGCACAGTATCTTCAGTGCTTGGCCTGTAGTTAAGAGCTTAAGAAATATTGTGTGTTCAATGTCGAATGGTTCTTAGTGATAGGTTTTCTGTATATCACAACTCTGTTTGGTAGTAAATTCCTGAGTCTGAAAGGTGGCTGCACTGGACTAAAGTCTTAGGAAGGCTAGTTTTAGGAACAGGCTAAGATGTTATGCAAAAGCTGCTAAATAGTATTTTTTGTATCTAGCAAAAAATTTGGAAAAATATTGTAGAAATTGAAGGGAAGAAATCAGTTATTTGCAGTTAGCTTAGTGTTTATTAACCTGTTCCTATAATGTTGTGATATCAAAGTGAAAAAGTGATATAGCAGTCTTTTAAAGCAGAGTAGGAAAAATAATTCATGCGTAATTATATGTTCTTAACTATTAAAGGGACAAGTTTATTTTATCTCTTTAAGGCAATTTCAGTAAAACTTGGTTTGTATTGGCTTTATGGATTAAATGGCTCAGTTATTTAGTTAAATTTCTGTGATGTGGGGAATGTTGGTGTTATTACAAAAAAGCAAAAACATCCCACAACCATCCCACCTCCCACTTTAATAGTAACCATTCTTCAAATGTTTAAGTCTTAGCACCAGTCAGCTTTTTCTTGGTCTGTAGCAAGTTATCCTCTACCTAAAGAAGGAGAATTTTAGCTTTCCTAAAACTTAAGAAAGTACTAAGACCTTTAATCATTTACATAAAATGTTTCTTAGATTTTTAAAAAATTCCCCACAAGGCATATATAGGATGCTTTCTATTCAAATTTGGTGTGCCAAATACTGTTTTGGAAGTGAGATAGAAATACATAGAATTGTGTATTTTATACTCTAGTGATACTTTTGTTTGCTTATTTTGAACAATAACAATCTACTGAAAAGAAGTACTATTGCAAGGTGTCAGTTTAAGTGGCTTCAGAAAGGAAATCCGATTTACCCACAAACAAGTACAACAAACGAGCAACATAAGAATTTGTAGTATTTTAATTGCCTTGTTAAAGAAAGTGGCAGTCTTATTTCACTTAAGAAAAAAAATGGGCCTAGTACCAGTACTCCTGATATAAGTCACAGAAGCCAAATGATAAAGTAGGGGTTGGAATGGTCTTGCAGAGAGACAGAGAAAGAGAGAAGGAGGAGGAGGAAGAAGAAATAAAGAAATGTAGATTTCAGCAGAGGTTTTAGTGGAAATATGTGAGCGGTGTTGTTCAAAAGAATTAATCCATTAAAGAAAGTGTTGTGTGAAAGAGTACTTTGTGATCAGTAAATTCTTACTCCGTGGTTTATTAACCATCATCTGAATCATTAAATAATATTGTTATTTTGAATTTTAGCTTAAAGTTTTGCTCACATTTAGATTAAGGAAAATTATTTTTTTTACCTTTAATGTCTTAATGTTAACGTTTTTGATGTTAGCAAAATTGAGTACATCACAAATGTGCTTTCTGTCTGTTTGCCAGCCAGGCAGTCCAAAGATAGGGCTTGTTACATCAGTATAGAGCCAATAGCAGTTCAGTGGAGTGATTTTCCATTCTTCGTCAATGAGAGAAAATGTTTGCTAATACAAATGAAAACTTGAACTCAGCAACTTGACTTTGCATAACATTGTTCTCATACCAGGCAGGTTTTGTTCAGTTGGAGAAATCAGCAAAAGCAATAATTCTGATATGAACTGGAGAGGTAGTGGTAAAAGGGACCTTACCTGGTTTTAAGTCTCTCAGAAACTGAGGAGAATATTACTTTTGATTTTTCATTGATCTCTTTGTTAACTTTTCAGCTTCTCATCCTCTACCCCTTTAACTAAATATCTTAATTTTACCATGGTGGGCGTCAGTGAGGTTTAATAAAAAGACCTGGGCTTTAAAGTCAGTCGAGTCTAAGTTCAAATCTGAGTTCTATTACTAGTTATAGCTGTGTGGTCTTAGGCATCACTCAAACTCTTTGCACCAAGGACTTTTCTTCAGAAAAATGCAAATAGTAATACCTACCCTACATTGTCTGTATGTCTTATGTTACCTTCCACAGTACCTATCTGGAATAAATAAACAGTACTCAAAGTGTAAGGTATATCCTATGCTATCCTGGGCTTTTTAAGGCAGCTTTTCTTCCCTATAACTTTTTCATATTAGCTTCATTTTGATAACATTCTGTTTAGCAAAGTTCAATTATAAAAAAGTATTAATCTTTCACATAGAACAAGGTGAATTCTTATTCTAGTTACATTAGATATGTAGCATAAATAATGGGAAGTAATTTTACATTTTGAAGTTTACTTTGTTAGGCTTTTTCTTCAGGGTATCTGTTCACTTTGTTTTTCCTTAACAAATAGGATGAAAAAGAAATAATTTTTATACTGTTTATAATTTACTGTAACTCTTTAGATCAAGGATGAAATAAAAAAAGCCACTGTTATTTTTTAATCACAGAATAAACATGCAGATTACTAATCCTTTGTATTTTTCTTCCCTGTTCCCGCAGGAAAAGGCAGCATTTTCAATTTGTAGTTCACAAATCTATAATTTAGTTAAAGGTGGGAAAAGCATTAGAAAATTGGCATGGATGGGATTTTTTAGAACACCTCAAATATGAGGTTAATATAATACTATAAAATTGTACCACTTTGTCTGCATTAAATGATCTTTGTACTTTTTCTCTTTTAAATTGCTAGCTAATTTTTTTTGAGTTATTTCAGTAATACTCTTTTGTATATCTGTACTTCACATTCAAAAGGGAAATAGTGCTTTCTTCCCGTGTTTATTATTGGATTAACTGTGATTGTCTTTTGCTCTGATTTTTTTTCCTGAAATTTTTTTTCTTAATCCATTGAGTAAACTGGTGTGATTGTAGAATATTTTGCTCTACTAATTAGTATTAAATGCTGTTTGTACAAATAATATTTTAACATGGTAATAGCATTTGTCTATTGATGAGTAAACTTCAGAACTCTTCCTGGTACTATAGTAATATTTATTACTGAAATATAAATCCAGTTGCTGTAGTTGCTGTAAAAACAGTTTAAAAAACTGCATTTTATTAAGTACATATGTTTAGAACATTCTGCTGCGTGTGTATGTGTGTATGTGAAATCTCTTATGTAGAGATAATAAATACTCTTTTGTCTTACATACATCAGTTTTTGTCTATAAAATAAAGCCAGAAGCACAAATAGTGATGGGGATCCAGCCATTAATTATTGGGTAAATGACATGTTATTATTGCAGAAAGAATTGTGAGGTACATGTTGGTCTTTTTAGTCTTGTTTTTATAGCTGAAAGTTTTGCTGTGAGCAAAAGTCAACATGTGTGAAGGATTATTTGTATGTATATGCAAAAAAGTTTCATTTTTATTTTGATCAAATACCATTATTTTGAAAACCTAACATATCTTCAGATCCTTTTGGATGGGTTACTTAATACCAGTAATAATTAGGTCAGCAAATTAATTTTGGTTTTTTTGCAACAGATTATCTTATATGCAGCAAAGCCATTAATAGATTATTAAATTGAAGAAACTGCCCTTTAAAAATTAATTATATTTAAATCTATGGTATAATGCCTGTTATATAGATACTTGCTTCCATATTCTTGACATTCCGTGGACTATTTTGTCTTTTACGCATTTCTTTTATGCGAGCATAAAAGGTTTCTACTGGTACTAAGTCATCATTAGAAAATAATTATAGAGAAGATAACAGTATAGGCAAGAAGACAGTTGCTTTTTAAAAAGAATCCAGGAGAGATTACGTATTCCATTTTAATCCGTTCAGCACAAATGGTGATTTTTAAAAAAGAATCCAGGAAAGATTACAAGTTCCATTTTAATCTGTTGAGCACAAATGGTGGTATAGTTGCTTGGTTAGTTTTTAAAAGGCAATTGTGACCTAATAAACATGGGTGTCTACTCTTCAGAAGTTAAGCAGTTGTATGTAGGTATCACAGTTAAGTAGTTAACTAGAATTGAAGAGAAAATGTGCTCATGGAAACATCCAAGGGATTGATTTCAAATAAAAGTTGCTGGAAATAAGGATATATTTTATATATTTATATTGAGGGTAACTTGCTGCTTACCCTGTAACTAGCACGTACCTGAACTATACTTGACTGAACTACTATATGTGACTCTTAGGGATGATTTTCTAGGAAAAATAAACATGTGGAAATGGGGATTTCAGAAGATAATTCCTACTTCCACATATGGCAATTCTGCTTTTTTACATCTGAAAGTGCATTGACACATGGGTTGGGTTTGCTTGCCCTTTGAGATTTGTCTAGCTGAGGCGATGGGTTGGCCTGAGTGAGACATCCTCATTCTCTTCATGAAATTTTCCCCTCATGAACAGTGATGTACATTTAAAGAGTGACTGTCCAGAGCCATTGCTGTAGTTCTGCAAGTGAAACCAGTAGTACTTTTTTGGGGAAGGTAGCTGATTTGTGGGAAAATTGAACTAGTGATCTTAGCCAGACCAAGCTATCAATCAGTACATCAACTTTTATAAGCTATCACATGATCAAAAGAATAGAAAGAAACTTGATAGAGTGTGTTTCATATGCACATATTCTTCACCTGTGCAGAATAGCTGGCTAAACCAAGAAATCTTGCCTTACTCATTCTTCCATTGTGTCTCATCTCTAAATTCTTTATTATTCAAACTAACTCACTTATCCAATAGTTTTGAGTTCCTGCTGTGTGCCGTGTACTTTACTTTAGTAGGTGAAGGGGATGGACAGATGAGTAAGATATAGTTCTTGTCCTTAAGAGACATACAAACAAGTGTGATATACTGTGACAAATGCCATGACAGGGTTAAATATAAAATACTATAGGAATCATAGGAGGGGATATCTGATTCAATGAAGGATAAAAGGAAATGACAGGGAAACTTCATAGGAAAGGTGACCCTTAATCTTAGTGCATGTCACATGAGCAAGCAAGAAAGGTCCAGGTTGCAGGTAGAAAGATGGACAGAGAGAAACAGCATGCATAACGGGTGGAGGTGGGAAAGTCCACATGTACGCAGAAACGGGGAGTTGTTCCACAGTGCATTAGACACCAGTGGTAGGTTAATAGGAAGTGAGGTGGAAAATTAGAAGACAAAGCATGAAGATACTTGTAAAGGAGATGTGACTTCATCCTGTAAATGATGGAAGACAAGTTCTTAAATTAACTTTCTAGAAAGACTCTGACTGCAGTGTAGAGAATACTTTAGGAAAGAGCCAGGCTTGAGAGAGAGGCAGACCTATAAGCATGTATTTGAGAGTTGAAAAGGACCTGAATGAAGGCTGTGATAATGGGGTAATTAAGAAGAATAGGTAAGGTATTCCACAAGGGAATACTGAGTGTGAAGCAAAGCAAGATAAAGATCACACATGCCCTGTCTTGAGTTCCTGGGCACATTGTGGGGTGATATTGACTGATACAGAACAGACCAGGGAAATAACAGGCAAGGAAGATGTTTGAGTTCTGTTTGTTGATTTTAAGGTTCCTATGGAAGGAGAAAGAGGAAGAAGACATCACTTTATATTGGGAAGTGACAGGAAAGGTTTCTGTGATTAGATGACATTTGAGAAAGTACTTGAATGAAGTGATAAAGGGAAAGAGCTTTCCAAATAGAGGCAGTAGCAAATACAGAGGCCTTTAGGTTGGAGTATGCTTGCCATCTTCCAAGACCAGGAAGGCCAGCCAGTATAGTTGGAGCTGTGGGGGGAGGTAAGGTAAATGAGATCCAGGTGAATGGGTGCTTTCCATGTAAGGTCTTTATACTATGATAAGGACTTTAGATTTACTCAGGATGAGATAGGAAGCCACCAAAGGGTTTTAAGATATAATCAAATTTGCCTTTTCCCTTTCACTTCTTAGAACATGATTTATTTATTGGTGTTTGTATGTGTATAGTTCTATAACATTTATTTTGTGTATAAATTCATATAACCCTTAGTCAGGATATAGAATTATTTCATCATGATAAAGAAACTCCTTTGTGTTACCCCTTAATAGGCTCACCGTTCCTTCCAACTCTAACCACTGGCAACCACCCATCTGTTCTCTATCACTATAATTTTGTCACTTTGAAAATGTTATATACATGAAATCATACATTATGTTACCTTTAGAGATTGGCTCCCCCCCCCACTCATCATAAAATGCCCTTGAAATTCATCCAAGTTGTTGCATGTATCAGTAGTTCATTCCTTTTTAATGCTAAGAAGTATACTGTTGTAGGGATATACCACAGTTTGTTTACCCATTCGCTAATCTGAAGGACTTTTGAGTTTACAGTTTGGGGCTATAAAAATAAAGCTGCTGTGAACAGTTTTATACAGGTTTATATGTGAAAATATGTTTTTATCGCTATAGGATAAATCTCCAGGAGTGCAATTGTTGGGTTGCACGATAGGCGTATATTTAACTTTTTAAGAAACTGCCAGTCTTTTCCAGAGTGGCTGTACCATTTTACATTCCCACCAGCAATATATGTGAGATCTAGTTTCTCTGCATCCTTGCCAGCATTGATATTGTCAGTATTTCTTATTTCAGCCAGTCTAATAGGTATGTAGTGACATCTTACTGTAGCATTAATTTGCATTTCTCCAGTGGCTAATGTTGTTGAACAGATTTTCATGTGTGTCTCTGCTGTCTGTATAGCCTCTGTGAAGGATCTGTTCAAGTCTCTTGCCCATATTCTTACTGGATTATTTTTTGTTGAGGAAGAGTTCCTTACACATTGTGGATACAAAGCCCTTTGTTGAGTATGTGATTTACAAATACTTTCTCCTCATGTGTGGCTTGTCTTTATATCCTCTTGACAGCATCTTTTACAGAGTGAAAAATTTTAGTTTTGATGAAGACCATTTTATGCATTTTTTTCTTTTATGGATTGTGCCTTTCTTATCTTGCTAAATCTTAGAATACTTTGGCTAATCTTTGGTCTGAAAGATTTTTCTCCTGTTCTAAAAGTTCCCTAAAAGATCTTACATATATAAATCTATGATCTATTTTGATTTAATTTTTATATAAGATGTGAAGTTTAGGTTGAAGTTCATTTTTTTTTTTTTTTGGCTATAGATGACCAGTTGTTCCAACATCATTTGTTGAAAAGACTATCCTTCCTTCATGGCATTGCTTTTGCACCTTTGTCAAAAATCAGATGGCCCTAATTCTCAGAGTCTTTTTCTGGATTCTCTATTCTATTCCATTGATCTTTGTGTCTATACCTCCATCAGTACTACACTGTTTGATTACTGTGCTGTGTAGTAAGTCTTAAGATTAGGTAGTGAAATTCCTCCAACTTAATTTTCCTTTTTCAGAGTTACTTTAGCTATTCCAGTTCCTTTCCATGTAAAATGTAGAATCTACAAAAAGATCTTGCTGTGATTTTGGTACGAATTGCATTAAACCTGTAAGTCAATTTGGAGAAAATTGACATTTTTATTTTCTTGAGTTTTCAATCCATGAACATGGTATGTCTCTCCATTTATTTAGGTCTTTGATTTCTTTCATCAGCATTTTGTAGTTTCTAGTATACAAATCTTATGCCTGTTTTAGAGTTATACCTAGATTTTTTTTTTGGAATGGTTGTAATTGGTATTATGTTTTTAATTTTTATTTCCAGTTGTTCATTGTTAGTATATGGCAAAATGGTAGATTTCTGTGGGTAAATCTTATGTCCTGAGACCTTGCTAAATTAACTATCAGTTTTAGGAGGTGTTTTATTTTTGTGTTTTTTGTTTGTTTGTTTTTGTAGATTCTGTGGGTTTTCTAATGTGTCTATGAATAGAGATGATTTTATTTCTTCCTTTCCAATCTGTGTGCCTTTTTATTTCCTTTTCTTGTCATACTGCTCTAACTAGTACTTTCAATACTGTATTTCAAAATAGTGGTGAGAGCTGACAAGTTTATTCCTGATCTTAGGGGGAGAACGTTCAGCCTTTCACTATTAAGTTTATGTTAGGTATGGTTTTTGTAAATGCTGTTTATCAGGTTGAGAAAGTTCCCTTTCTATTCCTAGTTTGTTAAGAGTTTTTATTATGACTGGGTCTTGAATTTTGTTAAATGCTTTTACTACTCAATTGTTAAGGTATTTTTTAAGGGTTTTTCTTTAAATTATAACTGGTGGTAACTTTGCTATGTGGAGTACATTTGGGGATGGAGCAAAGATGTAAGCAGGGAGACCATATTAGAATTTATTTATTTAGTAATCTAAATTAGAGCTGAAGGTGGCTGAGACCAGAGTGGTTATAAGAAAGGGTTGAGAAAAGGTCAGATTTTAGATATGTTTCAAACCTTGTGTGAGCAGGAGTTGCTGATGAATTAAATCTGAGGTATAAAAGAGAATTCAAGAAGGACTCCTGAGATTTTTGGCCCAAGCAATTGGAAGTATGGAGTTGCCCTTGACTGAGTTGGGGAAAAATGGTGAAAAGTGCCAAGTTTAGACTGGGCTGGGCAATGAGGAGCTTGTTTTTGAACATGTTAACTTTGAAATCCCTTTTAGATATATACCTGGCAATATCAAATAGGCAATCCATTCATATATGAAATGCAATTCAGGCAAGAGATTCAGGCTAGAAATATAAATTTGACACTCATCACTTGAATTGACGTGTAAGAAATTATAGTGGTATTTATTAAAAACTATGCCTGTAACTAACTGCTTTCTTTTTACTGCTATTTATGGCTTATTAGCAAAAAGCCAGATTCTCCTAGCGTGTGAAGAGCTTTGTGAAAATTTGGATTAGTTCTGTTTATCAGCAGACTGTTGTGCATCAGAAATCATGTGATCGGGAGATAATTTGGGGGGTGGATATTTACTATAATATGTATTTAATTGTACTTATTTGATAGATGGCTATAATAGTGGTCATCTAATAATGTCTTACTAAATCTTTATAAAATGAAGTAGCTCTATGAATATTGTGAAAAGAGTTTGACACTGTTAAGTGCCTAAGTGGCTTTCTGTGGCAACATTTCTATTACAGATAATAACAGGTGGAGAGGTGGGGCGCGGTGGCTCACGCCTGTAGTCCTAGCACTCTGGGAGGCTGAGGCAGGAGGATCGTTTGAGCTCAGGAGTTCAAGACCAGCTTGAGCAAGAGCGAGACCCCGTCTCTACTAAAAGTAGAAAACTTAGCTGGGCACAGTGGTGTGTGCCTGTAGTCCAAGCTACTCGCGAGGCTGAGGCAGAAAGATCACTTGAGCTCAGGAGTTTGAGGATGCAGTGAGCTATGATGACACCACTGCACTCAAGCCTGAGTGACAGTCTCAAAAATCAAAAACAAAAAAACAGGCCAAAAAAAAAAACCTTCTGTGTCCCACTCAGATATGTTTACTTCATATTAATGTACTTTGGAAAACATTTTTTAAATGCCATGGTTTTTTTCCCTTGTAACTGATTATTAGCTCTAATGATATTTTCTTATTAATAATTTATGTATTTATTTATTCCATTGCAGGATTTACATTATATTACAAATATCTGCTTACTTTTCAGTTTCTCCCTCTAAATGTAAGTTTTTATAGCATTAATATGATGCCTTAGCACTTAAGCTTTCTGTAAATACTTGAGAATGAATGAACATAGACTACCAGAGTTTAAAGCTAGTGGACATGCTTGTTTTTTAAAGTAAATGAGTTTTTGAGATTCCAGAGTATAGGTTGTGGTTGATGTCTTTTCTGATGCTTTCAAACAAGCATTCCACTCCTAGAGAATACCCCCATACACAGTAGCTTCACTAACACAAGATTAGTGAGGCATATATTTTGCCTTTTGCCATTTGCTCTTTTTTCCCTAATGGATTTCTGCAAATTCATCTAAACTTTGGCCCTGACTTCTTGTGTTGAATGGGGTATATATTGCAAATGATAGGCTGGGCTTAGAGTTGAGTCTGTAGTAGCGTGTCTCATAGGAAATTTCCTGTGCACATTTTAAAATAAAGGAATGTTCATCTGTCTACGTTCCACCTAGTCTTTCTTCCATTTTTAGGTAGATGATAGAGGTATAGACCAAGTTTCTCTTTAGTAATAATTATACTTACAAAAGCATTTTTATATACCTTTTCACTTTTGAGCTTTACAAAACAAAATTACCCTCAGCTTTTACTATTCCAATGCATATTTAAGTACCAGAATATGTATTTTTTAAAACCATGGTATCATTTTATTTCCAGATCAATAGCATGTATATGTATGTATCTGTATATAAATGTATACAGATGTAAATCATGTTAGTCCAATGCAAATTAATAAAGTTCATAGGAAAAATGGCTTTCTCTGGTATTGTTAACACCAGCGTAGTTAAGAAAGTTTAATGTTTCGTTTTAAGCATCTCAGGGAATAGGGAGGAGGGCTGTATAAAATAATTATTTTTGTAGTGGGAGACAGCAACATGTAGTCAACTGAGTCTCATGTAGAGGTATCTACCTCATGTGATTATTGGGAACATTAAGTGAATGCATTATAAATCACTTGGCCCAGTGTGTAGCATTTAATAAGTGTAAGCTATTAATAGAAAATTTATTGCTATAAAAATAATAAAACTTTGTAATCATTTTGTTATAACTTTTCATTTGTGTACCTCTACAAAATATCTTGCCTCTCTTAGGGAGGAAAATGACAGGATCCAGCCTGTATTTTAGGAAGCTAGTAAGTCTGTTAGCAGAATGAAGTACATTTTAGAAACACTTAAGAGAATAAGCAATCAGATAAGAAAGAGGTCATTGGGTTATGTGGTTGTTCAAGTAATAGATACCTGAACAAAGACATGGGTGGGAATGAAAAGGGGATGAATGGAGGAAATTTTTGTGAGAGTAATCAGTGAAACTTTGCCATTGGTTGTATGCGGAGAGGAAAAGAATTGAAGACAGGTTTCGAGCTTCAGAATCATGCTATTTATGATTAACAGAGACATACATTGTTGAGTATTTGAGTTGAGTTTTGGACAAGATGACTTTAGGTTGTTAGCATAGTATTGTCAGGCTATTAGTTTACTTGTTCTAATCCTACCCCTCGCTTCTCACTCACTCACTCACTCTGAATTCCATTGCTATTAGTCTAAGAACTTCCCTTTAGGAAAAGTAATTTTTTTTAGTCATAATCAACAGTAGAGCTTGAAATGTGTGGAGAGCAATTTCTGATTTCCTAACCACATTGTCATTATCCTTCTCTTTTGGTCCCTTTCCCCCAGTGAAAAATATTACCTAGAATAGTATTTACCAACATCATTACTACCACCCCATCCCACCCCACCTCCAGGATAAGTTTTTATATTTTTATATGAAATAAATGAGACAAATTGGCTGAGCTCTTTAAAGAAAAACAAAACTTTACGAAGTGTTTGTGATTAAAATATTAATCAGTCAATGAGCAGAGTAACACCTCATTCATCTAATATCATTAGGTAATAAATACTCTATAAAAGATGATTGACACCCCAAAATCTATTTCTTTAGAGATTTTATAGAGATTTTTAAAAAATATATGTTATATGTAGATAGATATAGATATTTGTGGCTCTAAATCTTTTTCTTTATAATGTTTTACATGCTTTTCTGCTTTCTGAATTAGGGACACCTCTCCCTCCACCTCCTCCCCAATACTAAACCTTTTCTGAAAAATAAAAACAATTTTTTGTTTCAGCACTTCAGAATGAATCAGGAACCCCAGGTTCTAGTCCAAGGCCAGGTACTAAGTTTCTGTGTGAGAATCGAATCTGTGGACTCTGGACAGTACCTAGCGTGTAGTAGATGCTTAACAGATATGTTTGGAATGAATCATAGTATTGTGCCTGCTTTAGTACTCCTTCCATGACTTATTACTTGAAATTCATTGCTGCCTGGTAAATAAGCTTCTGGGTTTTATTAAACAGGAGTATCTAGGTTCTGATAGAGGTGAATTGTAAGTTTAATTTATAATATCTGTTTTAGCTGCTTAGTGGAATTTTTGGCCTTCCCTTGATATATTTTCTGGTACTTGAAGTTGCCAAACAAGTGATCATCTACTTGATTTATTGAGGTCACTTTATTTATTGAGTGTATTTTATGTGCCTATATTATATATAAGCAATGTCCTATATTTAAGCACATAGCCCATGTTCCCAGGGATCTTACAACTTTGATGAAGAAACACAGAAGTAGAACTATAAGAGAATAATTAAATGTTGAATCATACAGCATAGATCCACAGGTACATTAGTAATGCTAGGAATAGAGACCTATGTGGGCTGAAGCAGGAGAAAAAGGATTGAAGAAGGAGGTGAAACTAGAATTGGTTTTGAAAAGGTAATTAATATTTTGATAAGCATCAGGGTGAAGAAATGACATTCTAAGCAAGGGCAGTAGCATAGTAAGGAAAGAAGGGAGAGAAAGCGGGTTCAACATGTTCGGACAAGCCTGACTGGATTCCTAATGGTGTGGTGACTTGTGGGAAATAAAAGTAGGTGGATTTAGTATAATGGTTTGAATCTAGGCTGCAAGACCCTGAAGAGGTCTGGTGATAGAATTTAGAGGGCTCCATGCATTTGGATAAGCAAAACAATGACATCTTTATATTTTCATAATTTAGCATTTCCTTCTATTATGATTTTGAGCAAGAGACTACAATAATATTAGCAATAGCTGTGTCTTTATTACTACTAGAAAAAGCACAGGTAGTTTCAAATTATTTTACCATTGTGGATATCATTAGATATAATTTATGCATATTACTACTTCAAAATTAGGGTTGTTGTTAGACCCAGTGTATTAAGTGTTAATAAAGAAGTATATACATTAATATACCACAAAAGATTTTAAAAAATACTTGGTCACTGTGTTTCAGTATAATTCCTTGGTAAGGATATATTTTATTTTATGCATTTAAAATCATACTTTCAAAATTAACATTTTAGCAAACTTGTTGGCTTTCTTTGTAATCCTAGGTATTATATTTTATGCATTTAAAACCTCTGAGAGGGACTCTGTAGCTTTCTCCAGACTGCCAAAGGAATCCATGAACCCTGATCTGGCAGAACCAGACTGGAAGGCATTGAAAACCACATTGAGGGGTTTTAGTCAAAGTGATAAGCAGGAAAGGAGCCTAGTCAACTTTGTTCATTTGTTTGTTTTGTCTCAATTACAGAATAAATGTAAGATAATTTAGAAAATTTTAAAGTTTCAACAAGTTTTAAAAAATGGGAGAAACTCTTTTTAGCCCACAACGGTAGAGAAACTAAGGTTTAAAAAGATGAAAAACTCATCTGTATTCCACAATCATTATCTTTACTCTCCATGTATCTGTTTCAGTTGATTATTAATACATTCTTGTACAGTGGAGTGAAATAGTTAAAGTGGTTATATAGAAACATTTCTTGGTTGGTTGTGCTGTGCTTATAGGTCAGGTGGGAAGACCATGGTGGAAGGGAGGTAAGCAAGGGTCTGGGCATTTAGATATTGAATGATAAGGATAGCCTGGTAGCAGTAAGGGTAGAGTAGGATTCCAGGGAATATTAGAAAGAAAAATTATAGAACTTGGTGGTATAGGGGGCTGAAATCCATATTATATAACTCCTCCAGCAAGGTCTGAAGCATCATCCTATAATTAGACACTAATATTTCTGCATTGAAAACTGGAAATATTCACAGTAAGTGGGTTAAATCAAGCCAGTAAATAACCTTTTGTCAGTTCAAGTCAGATTTTTGCCGCCACCAGATGAGTTTCCCCATGAAGCTTCATGAAACAATCTTTTTATAACTTTTAAGATTTCAGAGCTATGGAAGTGATTGTGTACTGTATTGACTGTAACATCCAGTGAGGAGAGTCTTAGGAGGTGTGTCTAGGAATTTAATTATAAAATGGATGAGATCTGAAGGAGTTGGGTAAAGGTAAAGAAAAGAGTAAAGGTAACTTCAGTTTTCAAGTCTAAAATTGCTACTTCAAACAAAAAATGGGAAGTTGGAAGGAAATTAGTTTGGGAAGAGTTTAAATATAAGCACAATTAAGGGCAAAAAACATGTTTTTGCTTCACATGACATTCCCTTTTATTTTTCATGTATTCTATATCATAGCTAAATTGGCTTAAAAGCCTGAAGATGCTGGAGTGTAAAATTTACTTTTAAAATGAGCTCTTCATTTTCAGCATCCTACAGGGAGCCTAACAGACTCATGTTGAGATCTTAAAGCATTTCTGGGTTGAGAGTGGTTGGACAGGCGTTCCTAGATAAGTGAGGGCTATGACCCTACTCGTGGAACAAGACCTGGAAAATAGACTAAAAGGAGTAGAGTGAGGTGTTCATCCGCTAACAGGATTCTTTTCTATGTGGTTGAATCATTCCTATGGCCATATTTATAATAATGTGAATATATTTAGAAGTAGCAATTATTCAGTAGCAGTGGTAGCTGCCATGTGCAAGGTACTGTTCTAAGTGCTGTAGCAAGTGACCCATGGTATTTGTTTCTTACAGACTGAATCAGGACATCAACTCCAGTGGAAAGCATTAGCATAGTAGTGTGGTTTTGTTCAAAAATCTGGAATGTAGCTAATTAATGCATGAATATATTGGATCGAGTAGGTTTTAACTTTATTGCCATTCTGTACTTTTTTTAATCCACTTTGATAAGTAGACTCATACATTGACATTGTCGTGTAAGTAAAAACCTTTTAGAAATAGAAACACGTTTTTAACAAAAGTGAAGCGAGGCCCAATAATGACTCTTAAATTTTGTTTAAGTACTTTGTTTATATTTACTGTATATAAATGTAGGCATTTGTTTTATGATTCATAAGTAATAAGGCAAATTTCGTTTTTATTAACTAAACTTTTATTCAGATATGAATGACTTATATGATTGGAACTTTATGTTTTTCTTTTATTAAATAAGGGTGTTGGACTAGATAATCTGTAAGGTTCCTTTTAACATCAAATCTATTCTGAATGTGTAAGTTTCATAAAGTAGAATAGAAAGCTCTTAAACTACAACTTAAAGAAGATTCTCCTTCGATTATGCAGTGAGTGTAGATGAGATACCAGAGAAACAAGTGAGAGAATGAATGTCACAACTTTGTGACTACATCATTTTGGCAAACATTATATTAAGAAGAGGCATAGAAATAAAGATCCTGGGAAGCTAGAAGAGTGTACGGTATTGGCTAGAAAAGGAGTTTTCAAGGAGAAAGTTATCAGTAATGTCAAGTTAGTACAGTAAAAACGAAAGAACCCTGGAGCTGGAGTTATTTAATAGAAAGCTACTGAATACATTTTTGATCTTAACTGTGCTGCTTATTGGAGTTTTGATCACCAGTAAAAATTACTTAATATGGTTATAATTATTGAAAATGGAAGTCAATTCATTATTATTTGTAGATGACATTGTAAAAGCCAAGAGAATCAACTGAAATACTACTGTGAGTAATGAGATTTCAATGCGATGGCTAGTTATAAAATAAACAAAAAGTGATGGTTTATCTAATGTGTTTTTTTCCTTGATAGTCTTTAAATGGAAAGCCTATCCATATGGGTTAGTGAATGGGAATCCTCTCATACTTATTTTTTTCTTTTCTGAGGAATACACTAATTTAATCTTATCTCTGATTAAGTTGTGATCTATTTTGAATAAATCATTTCCATGTTAACTTCTTAAAGCTGTTTTGAAATAAAGCTGTGGCAGTGAACACATTTAGAGTGACTATAGGGAAGTCTTTTTTTTTTTTTTTTTATTCCTTGTGGCTTGGGGTACTTGCTCTATTACCCTGTAATGTCAGAGAAGGTGTAATCTGATCTTTGGGCCATATTTGGTAAATAATAATTTTGTGTGGAACCCACTGTTCTATCAGTAGAAGGAAAATTATTGTCCATATGTAAGGCTTTTCTTTGTATCTAAAGTATTTTCTGACTTAAAGACCAAATTATATCATTCATTATTTGCTTTTATGTTTTTTAAAAAGCACTGTATTCCAGATCTATATATAACCTTTTAACAAAATGTATATTGGCAGAAGTATTTTCTACTTTACTTGGAGGGAAAAGAATTATATTACATCCTAAATGAAAATTGTTATAATTTTATTTATCATCAGCTCTCAGAATTGAGCTCTCTCAGGTATTCTCTTTCTAGCCATTCCAAAGTCAGTGTTGATAAATCACTTAGATCTCTTAGAATGTGATGCAGTTTGAATTATTTAAACCTAAAGCTTGTTACATGGTGGTTGCTTTAGCATTTATGAAAATGAAAACTTAAGTATGCCTACATGTTTAGAACAAAAAAAAAGTTTCATTCTTTAGTAATACAGAAAAATGTATTGAATACCTAATATGTACCAGGCTGTTGGGTGTTTTATATATACTTTAGCTAAATCTCATAGCAATCCAGTGAGATTGCTAAATCTCATAGCAATCCAGTGAGATTCCCTTCTATCCCATTTAATAGAAGGGAAACATCTGCAGAGAGTTTTAATTCAAGGCCATACTGAAATCAGATGTGAATCTAGGTGTCTGTCCCAAACTTCTTTTCCCTACAACATGCCATGACAAAAGATGGGAAATTTACATTTTTCACAAAAACTAATTTTACTCTATTTTGCTTTTTGTATTGCTAGTTACTAGAAATGCAGGGGGTTAAGTTTTTTGAATCTTTGTCTTCTTGATTTTTTTGTTGTCCTGTTATAATTCCCACAGTATTTGCCATCATTTGACAGCAGCAGAAAATTCAATTTATTTTGACTGCTATGGGATTAGTTTCTAAGAGAAATTCCTAAGGGTGCCAGCCTACCAAGCATAAAGACATCATTTCCAGACCCTGGTAGCCTAATTAGTACAATATTCTACCATTTTTAATATCCTACCATTTCTGTAACCTTTGTAGTTGCAATTTTGTTTTTGGTTTTTGTTTTTATGTGGGCCTGACAAAAACAATTTTTTTTTTTAAATCATTGAATCTATTTTGGTAATGGAAAAAAGATTTTCCAGTGTGGTTAAAAACCACATCTTATGAGCTGTTCTTTGCCTCCCTCTTTAAGAATTACCAAGTATTTTTAAAAATTGGAACTTGAAATTCAGTTCATTGCTTGGATATATCTAAAGCATTTCTTAAGAACCCCCCAAGAATGATTATCAGAAATTAGGGGAACAGTTAGAAGATGTTTGGAAATACAGTTGTGAAAGAGAAGAGCAAAATGACCTGAAAATAAGGACTTTACAATTCCAATTTTACAAATAAAATGGGTTTTGTTGTTGTTTTTCTTTCTCTGTTACAGTTACTCTGTGATCTCCTGTTGGACAGTCTGTTGCTAAAAGCCATTAGAGATTTCATAAAAGCTACTGTTTGAATTTCTGGCATTGAGAGTTCAAAAAAAAGAGTTGGGTAGGTTAAGAGAATGACTTAACTAAATAGCATGTTCTGGTAACTTGCAACTTAAGAGACCCTTTTTCCATTTCAAAATACTTTATGTGAGAGACTTGGGGGACTACCTCACTGCTGTTAGATCTTATAATGTTGTCTGGTCACATTTCTTGTTCTACCTACCTTTAGTTTACTCTAGTTTCTCTTCTGCTTTTAAGGCTCCAGACCCAGTTCCTGGACCTGCCCTGGAAAAGAAGTATCCAGTAGAGATGAGCTCACTGCAGTTACTTAATTAAAAATTTGTAAGCTGCAAAAATGGCAATGGGCCAACCAAGAACAGCTACAATTTGAATTTTTCTATTTCCAGGTATGCTAAAGTCCATGGCACCAGTCAAGCTTAGCCTATGTAACTGCCTTATTATGAAATCTATAATAACCAAAACTTTACTTTCAAAACTTGTAGTCATCTTGCTTTAAAGTATAGTAACATCCCTAACATCCAGGTAACATGCAGCTAGTATTGAGTTTAACATACCTTTTGCCTGAATATTTCTAATTTAACCTGTTTGCTAGTAGTAGCAAACTAATACAAAAGCAATTTAAGAAAAATAAATTTGAAATGCTGTTGAGTTAAGCCCTGTAAATGTACAAAAAGTAGTCTTCATTTAAAAGTAAATATTAACAACAAAATGGTTTTCTTTTACAAGATCCATGTATTATACAAGTAGTAGAGGAAATTAGATGAATGAAACTAGTTCTCCTTCCTAAGAGTCTCAATTGTTCTGCACTACTAATGCCTTCACGTAAAGAGTTAATATATTCTTCAGTAATCGGAAGTCGTAAGTAATGTTTCTGGATAGAGCGATATAATGTATTGTAGTACTTTTACCTGAAGAACTTAATTATATTTTAAATATGAGTGTATAACTAATACTTGCTAATTTTTTTACTTAATTGCTCAAAAGAAGCCAGTCAAGGAAGTCATAAATAGTCAGAATTGTGCTGGAATGTAACAACAAAATAAAACAACGAGGTTAATGCCTTAGATTTTAACCAAAAGAAAGCTACTCTTGAGTGGTTAGAGGGCTGAGGTCAGTTCACTTTTAAGGACACTTACTGCTTTTACCAGTTTGTATAGATTTAGAAACAGAATTACTCCATAAAAGATTAGTTTATTTACTAAACAGGTAGATAACCATACATATATTTGATTTTAAAGTTCAATTTGTCTAAGTTAGAGATTACCCAGAATTGAATGGAGGAATTTTGTATTCCAGTTGTGAATTTAAAAGATGATCCTAATATTCTAGTATGTACCTAACTGCTTCCTTTTATTCCCTCCTGCAGTGTTAATGCATAATGAATTTAATGTCAGGCAACCTAGTCAACATTAGGTCACTGATTATGTGCCACATTTGTTTGGTATTGAAAGAATTATGTCTCAGTGTTGAATTAGGACTGGAAAGGGAGCTATTAGCAGAGTTACTGTAGGATCATTACCACTATTAGGAGAATCAAAGGGGAAATTAAAGAGGGAATTACATATGAATATCAGGCCTTACTAGTTATTTTCAGTGGGACTATTAGTAACTGTGAAATTTTTCTACATTGACTATAAATTGTGTGTAAAACACTGTGTTAGGCACAGGAAGGATATACAAATGAATGAACCTTGCTTTCAGGGAGCTTACAGACAAGTGATACAAAAGGAAAGTATCATAATAGAGATACACACAACCTACTTCAGAGTACCAGCAAGAATTAGCTTTGTGGAGAAGGTAGTGTTTCTACTGAGCCTTGAAGAATAGATAGTATTCTTTAGAGAGAGTGGCAAGAGTATTTCTAAGTTAAGGAAAGTATGTAATATGTTCTAGTAATTGCGACCAGTCCAGTGTGTTTAGAGAATAGTGGGGTATAGAGGGATATGGTGGGAGATGGAGCTATGTCGTATGTGTTTTTGAATGTCAAGTGAAGGAATTTGGATTTAATTTAGTAGGGAGTGGGAATCCGTTGAAGATTTCTTAGCACTGGTGCGTATAAGTCAGTGAATCTGTTGAACTGACTGCAGTAGAATAAGGATTGAATTAATGAAGTTAGAGATTATGCAGTAGTAGTAGCGCTACTATTTGTTAGGCATTGTGTAAAGAGTTTTACCTGCAGTTTCTCATTTAATCCGCACTACAAGGATATTGTGAAAAGTAACTGAAATAATGCACGTTAAGCATTTAGCACAGGACTAGGTCCGTAGTAAGTACAGAAGCAAAATGATTAATACTGTAGGCTCAGAGAAAATAGTGTGATACCTTTGTGTATCATAACTTTCCATAAGGGTATTGTGTTTTTTGGGGGACTCCTCAGCTTATTAATAACAATAAACCTACATCTTTTTCTACCACCCTTTACCTCTGTCTTTTAATCAGTTAAACCGTCTCATTGGTGGATCAGTACTACTTAAACATTTTTTTTTTTTCTTTTTCTACTTAAACATTTTAAGGGCTTGAATAATAGTTTACCTTGAGTTAGCCTTTGTGTGGAAAAAAAATGACCTGGCTTTTTTTTGTTTTAACCATGGGTTATAAATTAGGAGATTAAGTTTAGAGATGGTTAGTCATAGACCTAAACATGTAAGTCCATAAGTAACATTTCAATTAAAATGTGCCTGTAAATCTCATCTTTCAGGCATCCTGATAATTGATCATTGCTTCACCTGTTACCTTTATATCACTAACAGTTTCAGCATAGACACAAAGGCTTTGAGTTATTTGAAAGTACCTGTGGTTGGCTAAGTACAGGTTCTTTCAAATAACTCATTCTATTCTACTCTTACTCTCCTATCCACATATCAGAATATAAGTAATGTTTAAGGAGAAATACATAGGTAATAATTTTATAGGGAAAATACTCTATCTCTCAGTTGTTTATGCTTAATTATGCAAGTAGGTGTGAATATACATATAAAAATTCAAATATAACAGAGATGACTAAATGTCCTTGGATTACTACCTTCCTTCCATATGTCCCTCTACCCAGCCCCCTCTCCAAAATAATTAGTGTGTATACTTACAAAACTCTTCCTGTACGTTCATACATTAATAAAAATATCTGTTTAAAGTATATCTTGTCTTTTTTTTTAACGCAAAGGGTATTATATTATACATAAATTTTTGTATCTTGATTTTTTTTTCAATCAATGATGTCTGTAGGTCTTTCCATATAATTATTTGAACATCTTACTCCCCTAAAACCCAAACAAACAAACTAAAAGCTACATGGTGTTCCTTACTATGGCTGTGCAATAATATACTTACTTATTCCTCCTTAAAGGACATTGAGGTTGTTTTTAGAAGCCCACACTGGGGTGACCATCCTTGTATGTTCTTTTTTAAAAACCTGTGTTTTTCTCTAGATTAGATGCTTTAATTTGTGTAGATACAGATAGATGGAGGGAGGGAGGTATGGCTAGATAGATGGAACTCTGGTACTTACAAATATCCATTTACATTTTGTCTAACCCATGAACTTAATTATCACACTCCCAGTGCTGTCTTTCTCCCTTTCTTTCTCCCTCTCTCCCTCTCTCTCTCACACACACACCCGTGTACACGCATACACAGCCGGCCAGCCATGACATTAGAAAGAAGAGTTATGTATGGTGAAGAGGAAGAAATATGAGGCCAAGTAAAGGATTGAAACTGCATGGGAATCAGTTGGTGAAACTTCTTATAAGTTTCTCTGAATCTTCATATTAAGGTGCTATTTTAAATTAATATTTAACTAAATTGTTATTTTTTACATCATTGAGTTAATTGGTTTGTTATAAATGTTTATAGTGGGTGTAAGATGAAAACTGATTCTTTCAAGTGCTTTCATTTTCTCCTCTTCCTTTCCTTTTTATCCATAAATAGAAACTTATTATCATACTTAGTTCTTATTTTCTTTTAAAGATTGTATTTGTGCACAAGATTGACTATCTAAAAATTGCAGTGAAAAGGGGCACTGAGAGATAACTTTGTTTCCCTCTTAAAACCATAATGTATTAGAAAATAATAATGAGATATGAATTAGAAAATACACTCAAAGTAGTCAGTTATATGTTTTGATGAAGTATAACCATTCTGTCTCAGATTTATTGCAGTTTTCTTGATCCTTAGAAAATGGTAGTGCCTACCACAAAACCACAATACATAAATTGCCAAGTGTGGCTGACTTGCACATTCCTTTTAGAAGAACTTATAACTGGTAAGCCTTTTAACCATAAGAAATGGTCAGCATTCACAGCCTTGAGGCAATGCATTAAAGGTGAAAATTGGGAGATTTTCTCTTTAAGAAGAGGTAGTGTGGATTATTATGTTACTTCAGTTATTAATGTTTATTGTTTTTCTTTAGGAAGGAAATTATTGTAGGCTTATAAAATTTAGAAATCTGGATTTTAGTAACATAATCTTTTTGCTCCCTTCAAGCTTTTAAATTACATTACGTCTGAACATTATAGCTAACTTAAAATAAGTAGCATTTGGATGACTGATTTTGGATGACTAATTTTGGATGACTGATTTATTATATTATTTTTGCAAATAACTGATTGTGTGAAGTGATTCGGTATTACAACTGTTTTGTGATAAAATTTATGCTAAAGATTGACTATAATAGTCTTATTTTTATCTAAATGGAGATATTATTTGAACTTTAGATTTTTAATGGCATAGCTCTAATTCTTGCATTTTATCTTAGAAAAATAACTTAGTATGCCAGATTTTTTTTGAACGTTTTCTTTGCCTTGATAGAATTGTAACATCATGCTCCAAGAAATATAATTCCAATAATTTGCTGTACAAATAATTTGAAAAATTTTAGTTTAAATGAATGATATTTATAAATTCTTTTGAAGTTAATCAAATGTGAAGTTCACCAAGTATTACGTAACTGGTATATGATGTGGTGCTTGCATACTACATCAATAATGTAAAAGATATTTATAATAGTGTATGTACTTAGACAAACAATGTGATTCTTAATTTGATATTTAATTTTGAAATCTTTATTGAGGTCAAAAGATTTCAAAATTTGCTTTAACTTAAATTTTATTCTTGCTATTCTGACTGAATATCAGTGCCTCTTTCTGTGGTGAAAATATTATTTAAGAATACCTCATTGCAGTCTGATGTCAGCCAATCCACAGAAGAGACAAAAATTGTAATTAATATTGGAAACTGTCAGCATCATACTTACAAAAGGTCGAAACATTCCACCTTCCCATTGACCATCCTGGGGAGGTTAGTGTTAACAGTTGTTGAGGTCAGAGGAGTTTTGACACATAGTCAATTGTGTCAAAATTTGACATATGTGCTCCTAAATATTAATATCACCATGTTATGCAAAATCATGCACACACCCACAAACACTGGACTTATGGAAAAAATGGGATTGTGAGTAAAACTTCATCTGTGAACATTTAAAAAATAAAGATAGAAACCTTTAAAAAAGATAGCATAGTTTATTCATGTTAAATGGTTAAGAAATATGTAAATACTACAGTAAATATTGTACTTTGCCTTGAACAAGACCTGAAGTTTGCTTAGGGAAGTGAACATAGGAAGGGTTGCAGCTTGTGAGTTATTGTAAAGTAGTTGAAAAAGGGTTTTCTGAAATCAAAAGGAAAGTTGTAACACAAATGTGGCCAGGTGTGATTTGTAACATGCAGATGCATGGGTGGTAAGCCGAGGTAGCTGGTAGATGTTTGAAGTGTGTGTGTTTACTTTTTGAGTATTCATATGCAGCTCATTTCAGCTGGGTATGGCTCTCTGTGTTTGCCTAGTGTTTCTCCCAAAAGAAATTACAGAAGAATTCACTTAATGCTTAAATTGTTCTCTAATTTATCAATTGTGTTGGAACAAATTTACATTTTCAAAACAGATATTATAGCAGAATTGACTTATAGCTGAGGTTAAGGGAAACACTTGAGTTTGTGGGGATAGAACCACTTTTTATAGTAATCTTTAAAAACTGGTGGTTATTACAGACTTATTGCAACAAATATTTACTGAACATTTACTTGACATACACTTTCTAAGTACTCAAGATATAGCAATGAACAAAATTATCTCTCCACTTAGGAATTAACATTACTTAATATAAAGAGTTTTGTGATCAGAGGTTGGTTTTGATAGGTAAATTGGACTGGTGAGTAGAAGAGAAAGTATGGCAGGGAGTCTACTGGGCAATAAGGCTTGTTTCTAACCTCTTAAGTTATATACTTTTAGAAGATAATTTCCTAGGATCCTGTCCAACTCAGGATTTCATAGTTTACGGAAGAAATTATTATCTCTAGTAGGTACTGTGAAAACCACAATTTAATTTTAGGATATGTTGAAATGGAAAGATCTTCTTACCTTGTCCAGGACAAGCTAAGAAAGAATCCTAATGCAGTTGAAAAGTGAATTTTACGTATATCTTCTTATTGCTCTTTGATATTCAACTTGAACCATATTTTACTTTATTAACTAATTAAATTTGTTCCAGTAAAATTCACAATCATGTAAGAATGGGGCAAATATAAAATTATATATATGTAGTTTTACATATTATTAAAACTTTTGTATTAGTGTATCTCAAGGCCTTCTCTAATAAAAACCACTGTACATTTAAAACCTTCATTGGCCTTTCTGTCTTTTGTAACTACTCCCCACCCTGAACACCTTCTTCATAATCCCCTTCTTTTCTCTCATCCCTCCTTCTTCCAGCCAGACAGGTGACACTATCCCTAGAATCTGCCTACTGTTTGGTTGCCTTGCTTCGTATTTCAACCTTGCTAAGTACCTATGCTTCAAGACTCTTCCACTCCCTCAGCCCAGAGAGATCCCGTTGAACACCTATAGCACAATTTATTCCATTTATCTAGCACTTATGCACAGCCTAGTATTACTGAGTTTTTTATCAGCTTCATCAGAGTTCCTCAAGTTACACAAGTTATTTGTCACATATGTAGCAAAAAGGAAGGCTTCAAAGGTTGAATCAACTCCTTTAATATTCTGCAGCTAGGGTAACATGCAGCCCTGTTTACTAAGGTTTTGTTCCTTTGTACTTTGTGGAAATTCATAATACTTACAATAAATAATTATTACTACCAGTTTTTATTTTTTGCTAAAGGCCAGGCAGGTGTAATATTAATATAATACAATTATCTTTCACTGTGTTACCACTAATCCTTAAAACTTTTTTTCTCCATTTTACAAAGAATAAAATTATAGTATTGCTATTTTATTTACATGTATGCTTACAGTATACTCTTTTTTATTATCTTACATGGATTACTCATTTAATTCTCATAATCTTATGAGGTAGCTGTTCTCTCATCACTATTTTATAGATGGGAAAACTGAGGCACAGAGAACTTAAAATGATTTGTCCAAGAATATACTACAAGAAAGTGGCATATATTGAATTGTATTTATAAATAAATACGTGGAATCCTAGAATTTATACTTAACCAGCCTCTACTATGTATCATATACTATGTGCTTTATATATATTATCACATTTAATTGTCCCATCTTATTAGATGACACAGTGTCCACTTATTTGGAATTGACGTTGATATTTAGCTACAGTAGCTTATCTCTGTTTTTAACTATTAACATATTCTTTCACAAGAAATTTTTAGAAACACAAATGGCTAAAGCAGACCAGTAGAATACTGTTTGCTTTTGTTTTTTTGGTGGGTTTTTTTTTTTTTTTTTTTTTTGAGACAGTCTCGCTCTTTTACCCAGGTAGAGTGCAGTGGCGTCATCATAGCTCACTGCAGCCTCAAACTGCTGGGCTTCAGTTATCCTATTGCCTCAGCCTCCTGAGTAGCTGGGACTACAGGCATGCACCGCTGTGCCTGGCTAATTTTTCTATTTTTTGTACAGATAGGGTCTTGCCCTTGCTCAAGTGATCCTCCCACCTCAGTCTCCTAGAGTGCTAGGATTACAGGTGTGAGCCACTGCACCCAGCCTTGTTTCCTTAAGTTCTACCTTTAGGTAATTCTTCTCTTCAGGAAAGTTTATGCCTGTCTCGGATTGACATTTTACTTATTAATTGATTCTCCTTTTTCGTTAAGACTTTAATAGCAAAGGTCAATACTTTGTTAGGTTTAAATTATGTAAATCTAAATAGTTTATACAAGTTACATTACTAGTTATTCCTTTTATTTTAAAAGTTGGATCTCTGGGAACTTAGCTTTGCTCCACCATTTACTTTGTATGGTACCTCCTTGGTAGTAAACAAAGATTTTTCAGAAATTGACCTGACCAAGAACAGTTTGTATTTTGTAGTATATAAGCTTCAGTTTCAGTTGACTTAAGATGATCCACATGTGTTTATTGTACAACTGCATTTGACCTAAGCTGCTAAATATACAGTAGTTGCAGAACCCATTTATGGACACTTAAAAAGGTAATTTTCCCTTACACCAGTTATTTCTTTCCCATTGCATCAAATTACATAAGAATCCCTAACCATTCCTATTAGAGGCTCAAATAATCCTTTCTTAGTCCATTGCCTTTAACCCAGTTTGTTTTTTAACTCACAAAATTCCATAAACCTTCCCATCTCTATTTTCCTTCGTTATATTGATTCTGTACTATCACCTTTTCTTATACATACTCCTATGACCATAGAAGTCATCTTGGGTTTTGATTAGTCCATTGCCTGCCTTTCATTTACTGTATCATCAACTAGAAGCCTTGTAGGAACTGGAGTAAACTTTACTTGAGGAGACATTCAGATGAACAGTTGTCATCACAGTGGATTCAGAGAAGAATCAGTGAAAATACCTGGGCTCTCTCCTCAGGGACTATGATTCAGTGGATCTAGGATGAAGCCCAGTGATTCCGTTAGAGGTGGCCTAGGAAACACCCTTTTTTGACAAGGAAAGTTGCCCATTTTCATACCATATCTCAGATATTAAGGAACTTTTAAGGTTTAGCACTTTTTTCCTCTCCTACTTATACACTCAACTTGTTTGCCCTAAGATTTACCTGTTTAGACATCAGCCTTGTCAAATGGAATTAATGGTTTCATAATTCTCTGCCTGGACTGCCCTTTAGAGTTACTGGTGGAGTATTTAGTTTTGTTTTTTTTTAGTAACTGAGATGCACAGGCCCTACATACAGAAATTCTAATATTCATTATTAGGGTTGAGTTACCTTCCCAACCTTGGACTGTGGTTTTCAAAGCTCCATAGGTGCTGCTGATGGCGGTAAGTTACTGTTGATGCTGCTGCTTTCTCCTCCTTGCTCTCTCCCTTCTTCCTTCTTTTAACAGGTAACACGTGAGTATTTTTACAGAATTTAACAAGCACAAAAAAGTATACAGTAAAAAAGGAAGTCTGTTAAGTCTCCCTCCCCAGCCCCTATTCTGCCAGTTACCCTCTTCTTCATCAGAGATAATCATTGTCAGAGATAATCATTGTTACAAGTTTCTTCCACAAGTGATTTTGATGTGCATCTAAATTGGAGAACCACTAACTCAGTGCTAGCAAGCAAGATACTATATAGGCACTAGGAGAAAATCACAAGGTGGGGGCGAAGACATTTTTCTAAATAAAATGACGTCTAAGTGAAATCTTCATATTTTCACCTTGACATTGTAAATATTTAATATTAAGGACATATGCTCATGTGCTGAGGAAATAATTGAAATACGGATTTGTTTCATGTACAAAAAAATTTTACATAGCCTTCTACAGAAA
>CAUYRT010037689.1:0-25604 GCA_963574885.1 Lepilemur ruficaudatus
GTGCAAGTTAATACAGCTGGCAGTGATCTGATTGTCTGACTCTAGAGTCCATGACTCTGCTGTCAACACAGATTGAAGCTCAAAAGGTGTGCACAATGAAAGCTGGATTGGCCCCACTGAATTCTGCTTTGGTCAGAAGGAAAAGAGCATCTAAGCATTGCTCAGTGTCTGGCCTCATTCTTCAGACCAGAGTATGTTCAGAGGCTGACAAAGAAACTTGTGAGGGATATAAAAGGTATGTCACAGGTGGAATGGCCAAAGAAACTATGGGTGCTTAATTTTTGAAAAGAGAAGGCAGTGGAGGCACCATAGCTGTGTTCAAATATTTCAATGTTTTTACATAGAAAGTAGATGGTTATGCCATTAAACTCATGGGGGACCAATTGATGAGATTAAAAACATATTTTAATAATACAGTGAACACCAAAGGCAATAAGCTGCCTGAAGCTAGAGTAATGTAAGCATCCTTAATGAAGATCAATCAAAGATCTAATTAAAGAGATAGAACATATTCTTTAGGCAGCCGAAATAGCTCATCTGGGAGCACGTTAGACTGAGGAACGTGTTCTTTAATGAGCTATAGGTTCTCAACTATTGGTTCATTATACCTCACAATTCAGTCATTCAAAAAACTCAGTCCCACGATCAGATAAACTTAATACTTATTCTAAGATTGAAAAATTTTACATTTTTAACAAATCAAGACAGTTGAAAGACATTGGTACCACTATTCATTTGGGTAAATGTTTAAAGCCCCAAGAACCACAGTAATGTTATTAGAGGAAATTGTGTTTCTTTGAATAGTATTTCCAGTAACACTGAGTATAAAATCTCAGTGTCATGCTAACAGGATTCTTGAAAAGTACAAAAGTTGCAAATAAGGATACGTCATAGGGAGATACGTTTAGAAAAGTAATTGAAGATAGACAATAAATCTCCATGAATATCATGCTAAAGAGTTTGACATATATTCCATCCAGTATTTCAGTTATACTGAAAATGGGAAATAGATAATATTAAGTAAAAATGTAAATTACAAAATAGAATACACAGTGTGATTACAAATATGTAAATACTACTTACATATGCCTCAAAATTAAAATAAGTCGAAATATGAGGCAGTATTAAAGTTAAGGATTTCTGGGTGATTCCCATATTAGTTGTTAAATAATATGCAAAACATTAAAAGAAAACACATGAAAAGGAATTTGTAAATCTGTAAAAAATTACCTAAAGTGATTGTTATTTAACTAAAGTTAATGGAAAGAAAATATGTGCATGAGTGAAATTTTCAAGTCTCTAAAGTTTCATTGACTATATATGTCAAATGTTATACTCTTTGACAGAAATTATTTTCACACTTCTGTTTTCTTATTCTAATAACTATAACTTTTTTTCTAATTTTCACTGAAACTTCAGTATACTCTGAAATTATCGTGTTGAACTGCAGTAGTTTCTCTGTGTGCTCTTTCATACTTTTTCATTAATTCTGCTTTGTTAAGGCTGCCTCCAAACACAGGAGCTCTGCCTTTGTCACAAGACAATGGCAAAACACAAACAAGGTATAACACGAAGCTCTTTAATGAAAATGCAGGCCAGAATGCAGCAGAACAATGATCAATAGGGAGCACTTTGATTTAGTATTTTCATTATTGCAAATCATGGGGATTTGTTTACCTTGGAGCACAGAGGAACATAGTTATTTTTAATTATTGTCTAAAGAAAAGTACTCAGTAATGGGATTATTTTTAAATTTATCATATGTTGGCATGTTCTTCTCCTTATGCTTGATCCAATTTGTAGGATTACTAGTTCTTTTCCTGCCTTGTTTGATTTATTTTATTTTGAAATAAACTTAACAGTAAAAAAATTTTTTTGGTGAACAGCTTTATGAATTTTGATGCAGGTATAGATTTGTATGACCACCAACACAATTAGAATACAAAATAGTTGCATCACTCCAAAAAACTTCCTTGTACCAACCCTTTGTAGTTTCACTTCTGTCCACCCTAACCACAGGCAAACGTTGGTTCTATTCTCCATCTGTATATTTTTGTATTTTGGAGGATGTCATATTACTTAAATCATGCAGTAGGTAGCCTTTGGAGACTGGCTCCTTTTACTTGGAAATTCATCGAAATTGTGTATTCATTCCCGTTTTTGCTGACTAGTATTATATTGCATGGATATATTATTGCTTGTTTATCCATTCACTTATGGAATGATATTTGAGTTGCTTCCAGTATTTGACAATTATGAATAGAGATGACATAAACATTCATGTACACGTTGTTGTGTGAACATATGTTTTCATTTCTTTAGGATAAATACCTACTAGTAGTGTTGCTGGATCACATAGTAAATGTATGTTTAGCCTTATAAGAAACTATCAAACTGTTTTCCAAAGTGGTTGTGCCATTTTGAATTTCCATCTGCAATGCATGAGAGATCCAGGTGCTCCATGTCCTTGTCAGCACTTGGCCTTGCCAATATTTTTTATTTAACCACTCTAATAGATGTATAGTGGTATTTCATCATAGTTTTAATTTGTAAATGCGTAATGTCTAACGATGTTGAAACATTTGCATTTCATGTAATTATCAATATATTATTATGACTTGTTAGCCATTTTATTTTTTGGTTTCTGTTCTCTCATTTCTCTTTTATTTGTTTTCCCACCTGCCTTCTTGTGGGTTATATGAACATGGTCATTCATATAACTTCTTTGGTGAAATGACTATTCAAATATTTACACATTTTAAAATTGTGTTATTTTTCTTTTTGCTATTGAGTTGTAAGAATTCTTTTTTTCCACTAGCTTCCCTGATTGGCAACATTTTATGCTTGTTGTCATAACTTTTGAAAAAAATTGTCTTAATAGATTTAGAGGGTACAAATAGTTTTAGAGGGTTTTCATTACATGGATGAATTGTACAGTGAAGTCCAGGTTTTCAGTGTACTCATCACCTGAATAGTGTACAACTAGAAAATATTGACAAAACAAATTGAAGATGGCACAAATAAATGGAAAGATGTTCCATGTTTATGAGTTGGAAGAATTAATATTGTTAAAATGTTTATACTACGCAAAGTGATTTATAGATTCAATGCAATTCCTATAAAATATCAACGTCATTATTCACAGAAATAGAAAAAAAAATCCTAAAATTTGTATGGAACCACAAAAGACATTGAATATCAGCCTTGAGCAAAAGAGAACATGGCTGGAGGCTTCAAATTACCAGATTTTACAAAGCCATAGTAATCAAAACACAGAACTTGCATAAAAACAGACACATTGACCAATGCAATAGGATAGAGAGCCTGGAAATAAATCCACAAACCTGTGGTCAATTGATTTTCAATAAAGATTCCAAGAACACACAATGTGAAAAGGATAGTCTCTTTAATGAACGGTGTTGGGAAAACTGGATATTCATAGGCAGAAGAATGAAATTGGCCCCTTATCTCACCCCTTACACAAGAATCAACTCAAAATGGACTAAAGACTTAACATAAGACCTGAAACTGTTAAACTCTTAGAAGAAAACATAGGGGAAAAGCTCTATGACATTGGAATGGACAGATATTTCTTGGGTATAACCTAATAGCACAGGTAATGAAAGCAAAAATAGACAAATGGGATTGCATGAAACTAAAAAGATTCTGCAGAGCAAAGGAAACAACTCGCATATTGGGGGAAAAGATTTGCATATCATACATCAGATAAAGGGCTAATATCCAAAATCTGTAAGGAACTCAAACTACTTAATAATAAGAAAACAAAAAACCCTGTTAAAAATGGGCAAAGGGTCTGAATAGACATTTCCCAAAAGAAGACATTCAAGGGGCCAACAAATAGATGAAAACATTCTCAACATCTGTAATCATCACAGAAATACAAATTAAAACCACAATCAGCTATTACCTCACACCTGTTAGACTGGCTATTATCAAGAAGGTGAATGAGAGCTAGTGTTGGCAAAGTTGTGGAAAACAGGAAACACCTGTGCACTGTTGGTGGTATTGTAAATTAGTACAGCCATTTTGAAAAACATTATGGAGGTTCCTCAAAATTCTAAAAATAGAATTACCATATGATCCAGCAATTTCCCTTCCAGGTATATATCCAAAGGAATTGCAGTCAGTATGTCAAAGAGATGTCTTCACTCCCATGGCCACTGCAGCATTATTCACAATAGCCAAGATATGGAAACAACCAAGGGCCTATCCATGGATGAATGAATTTTTAAAATACGGTGTAGATATACAATGGAAAACTATTCAGCCTTTTAAAAGCAGGAAGTATTGTCAGTTGTGACGACATGGATGGACCTAGAGGACATTATGTTAAGTGAAATAAGTCAAGTATAGCAAGACATCTATCTTGCATGATCTCCCTTATATGTGAAATCTAAAAAAATAGAACTAATAGAAGTAGAGAATAGAATGGTAGTTATCAGAGGCTGGGGTAGGGGGCAGGGGAGTGGATGGGGAAAGAGGAGATGTTGATCAAATTGTACAAAGTTTTAGTTAGACAAGAGGAATAGTTTCTGGTAATCAGTTACACAGCAGGATGACTTATAGTTATTAATAAGGTATTGTCCATTTCAAAATAGCTAAAAGCAAGGGTTTTAAATGTTCTCACCACAAAGAAATGGTACATTTTTGGGGTAACATATGTATTAATTTTCCTGATTTTATAATTTTTAATATAGGCACATATCAAAACATCATATTATACCCCACAAATACATACAATTATTTGTCAATTAAAAATAAAATAAAACTTAAAAAGAACTTTATCTACAATGTGATAAAAAGTATATAAAAATCTATGTATAGGAGAAAAATTCCTGGAAAAAATGTGCCAAATTTCTAATAAGTGACATGTGTGACAGTAGCCAGATTTGAGAGTAATGTTTCTTTTGAATTTTCAAGTGTTTTTTCCAATCTGCTTATACAATTTTCATTTAGAAATAAAATAAGCCATTTCTTTACTATTATTACATGAACTAATAATGTCTTCATTTTCTTTCTTCTCTATGAGCCTGATTTCTCCGGACAGAGTAACTAAATTTTATTCATCTCTCATTCCCCAGACGCTATTCATTATCCTACTCATGCATTTATACATTGCAAAAGTTTTTTTCAGCATATTGCACTAGGTATTTGCAATATAAGGAAAGGATACAGTTACCAAAGACAATATGTATTAATTGGGAAGAGTGAAAGTAAAAAAAATCAAACAACAAAAATCACAACCCAGTATAAGCAAAGGCAATCTAAACATTTGTAAACACTGATGTCTGTAACACAAATGAAGTTTACCTGTTTTCCCCCAGAGAGTTAGAGAAGGCTTTGGAGAGAAATAAAGCTTGAAGGATGAGTAGAAATCACTCAAAATAGTGACTTCTTATGGGAGCCATCCAGCTGGGGAAAAAGTGGAGCAAAGTAGAGGAAGTATAGTGCATTGAGAAGACTCTAAATAGTTCAAGAAGATTTAGTCAGTGTGAGTGGTGGATGGAGACATCCTGAGAGACAAGCAAAGAGTCATAGGCAGGAGACATAGCAGAAAGGATACTGTCTGCCATCCTAATAGATTTCATTATGAAGGCTTGAGAAAGCACTGAAAGATTTAAAAGAATCCCTTTGGCACCACCTTCATTTAGCAAGGTATCACCCAGGCAAATGTATTGTGAATTATAAAAGGGAACAAAAATGAAGGCAGGGAGGTAAACAGGTAAATAAAATAAAGAGAAAAAATAACTAGGGCCTTGACTAAAGTAGGGACACTGGGAATAGTAAAAAGGAGATAAATAGATAAAATTGGGAGCTAAGTTGCAGACAAAATCAATAGGATTTTATTGGATGTGGCACAATAAGAGGAAGAAGGCTAAGAAAACTCGCAAGTTGCAGACATGAGAGACTGAATGGATTGTGGTGTCATTCCCCAGATGCAAAATATGGGAGGAGTTGTCAAAGAAAAGAGTGAATTTGGTGTGTGGAAGGCTGAGTTTGAGATATTTGTGGGATTTCCAGCTGGAGACTCCCAATAGATCATTGAAACTATGGATCTAGACCTTGGCTGAGAGAGTCAAGGTATGAAAAGCATTTTTGTGTAAATATTATATGAAAAAAAGAATATAACTGATTATCCAGAGAGTGAGGTTGAACCATTTTCCTTGTATGTAGAGGAAGAAACACAAACAAAAGCAATCCTGTACAACACCAATATTTACAGATTAAGCAGCGAATAAAGTCACTGTGAATGAGTCTGAAGAATAACCGAAGAAATCCAGAATGTGTGAAATGAAAGCATATAATAAATGAATATTCACATTTCTCTCAACAGAAACGATTGACAGAGGACATGGCAGTTAGAAACCACACCACTGTGACAGAGTTCATCCTTTTGGGGTTAACCAAGGATCCTACACTTTGTGTCATCTTCTTTGTTATATTTCTAGGAGTCTATATTGTCACCTTAACTGGCAATATCAGCATAATCACTTTAATAAGAAGCTGTTCCCAGCTTCACACCCCCATGTACCTGTTCCTCAGCCATTTGGCTTTTGTGGACATCTGGATTTCCACATCAGTCACACCTACAATGCTTATAGGATTCCTTAGACGTGGAGTGGCCCTCTCTGTCACTGGCTGTGAAGCTCAGCTCTGTTCTACAATCATGTTTGGGACGGCCGAGTGCTTCCTGCTGGCTGCCATGGCCTATGACCGCTACGTGGCCATCTGCTCGCCCCTTCTTTACTCCACCCACATGTCCTCTGGGGTCTGCATCATCTTAGTAGGGGCTTCTTACCTGGGGGGATGTGTGAATGCTTCAACATTTACTAGTTGTTTATTGAGTCTCTCTTTCTGGGGACCAAATCAGATAGATCACTTTTTCTGTGATTTGACTCCTTTGTTGAAACTTTCCTGCTCAGATATCTCCATTATTGAAATTATCCCTTCCATCTCTTCTGGCTCCATCATTGTGGTCACTATTTTTGTCATAGCCGTCTCCTACATCTACATCCTCATCACCATCCTGAAGATGCGCTCCAGTGAGGGGCGCCACAAGGCCTTCTCCACTTGCACCTCCCACCTCACTGCGGTCACTCTGTTCTATGGGACTGTTACATTCATTTACGTGATGCCCAAGTCCAGCTACTCAACTGACCAGAACAAGGTGGTCTCTGTGTTCTACACGGTGATGATCCCCATGTTGAACCCTCTTATCTACAGTCTCAGGAACAGAGATGTAAAGGAGGCTTTAAGAAAGGCAACTGTCAGAATATATTCTTAGGATCCATTCTTAGCATATCAAATGACCTATAAAGTTTTTATTTATTAGTATCACACTTAGCACCTGCAAAATACTGCTCGACTAATTCCTTAAAGTACAGTCATGTTTTTTTGCTCTAATTCTCACTTGTAAACATTTGTAAACCAATTGGGAGACACCTGGACATCAGTAATAATAATAGTAAGTAATTATCACCATTATTAAATTCTTGTAGATATCAAGCATCTTTCCTTTATTTAGTTTATTTTGCAAACACTAATTTTTACTTACTCTGTGCTAGGTCCTATTCTAAGCACATTACATATATTAACTCATTTATTCCTCACAACAACCCTTTGAAGTGTTACCATTATTTCTCTTTCACAAATAAATCATCTTGGCATGGAGATGTAACATAGAATGCCCAAAGTCATGCAGTTAAGAAGATGTGGGACAAGTGTTTGAATCCTATAAGTCTGATTCCAAAACCTCTGTGCTTCTCCACTTAAGTTTCACAGCAATATGATGCAGGTATTATAACTTTTCTTTAATTTACAGTTGGGAAAACTGTTCATTAGAAAAATACAATAGTTTGTCCAGACAGATGTGGACTTAAGTCCTCTGTTTCTAGGGACCATACACTTAACCTATACCAAACCACTATCATCAGTTTAATGACATCAGCACTGCTACTAAGCTAGAGGGTTTGGGCAGGGTAATCAAGCCCAACCTAGAACTTTGCACCAGTCTTTTAAGCAGGCTCTACCCCAAGATGGTCTGGGCTGTATAGACTCTGGAACAAGGCTGACAATTGCAAAACTGGATTGATTTCCAAATTTTAAGAAATCAGTTCCTAATACCACAACCACATGATTTAGCTGGACGTTTATCCATATTTTAACTTATGTTAGAATAAACAGCCTCATTTGGCATGTTGTAGTCTTCATTTGTGATGTCTTTAAATTGACAATGGCCTGACTTGGTACAAGTACTCATTCCTTACACGAGGAACCGAGGACCAGGGAACATAGAGACAGACCTAACACCATCATCTCTGTGCATTTTAAGAGAAAATTTCTTCTAATAAAGTGGAAAAGTCTATGGAAAAAGTAGGTGAAACTAAAAGGCCATAGAAATGTTCATACATTCAAAAACTTATGCTAAAGTATATAGTTTTTGCAAGTTGCTCTGGGTGAATCAATGAATGAGTGGTTGAGTGGATGTAGAGCCCTGGGGCATTACTACACACTACTGTAGACTACAAGCACTGTACACTTATGCTACCCTAACTAACCTTAGCTTACTGCAGCTTTTTTACTTTATAAGCTCAATTTTTAAAAACTTTTTGTTTCTTTTGTAAAAGCACTTAGATTAAAACACAAACACATTGTACATCTGTATAAAAATATTTTTTTCATTGTGTCCTTATTCTATAAGCTTCTTCTTCTTTTTTTTTTTTTAAAGAAGCATGATTTTAATCGGATCTTGGCTATTGGGATAGAATGATAACAAGGAATTTTAGAACAGGGTATTTTGTTTAAAATTGTTTAATTTTTAGACTTAAAAAGCAAAAAGCTAAGACACACAGACACATTAGCCTAGCCCTACACAGGGTCAAGATCCTCAGTATCACTGTCTTCTACCTCCACAACTAGTCCTACTGCAAGGTCTTTAGGGGCAATAACACACATGGAGATGTCGTCTGCTATGATAACAATACCTTCTTCTGGAATGTCTCCTGAAAAACTTTCCTGAGGCTGTTTTACAGTTAGTATTTTTTATAGACATAAAGAGTGCACACTACTTATTAAAAGCAATAATAAAAAGTATAGTATAAATACATAAACCAGTAACATAGTCATTTATTACCATTATCAAGTATTATGTATTGTACGTAATTATATGTGCTAGACTTTTATACAGCTGGTAGTGCAGTAGGTTTGTTTACACCAGCATCACTACAAACACTTGAGTAATGCACTGCACTATGATGTTATGACATTATGACATCATGACATCATTAAGCAATAGGGATTTTTCAGCTCCATTATAATCTTTTTTTTTTTTTTTAGACAAAGTCTCACTTTGTTGCCTGGGCTAGAGTGCTGTGGCATGAGCCTAACTCACAGCAACTTCAAACTCCTGGGCTCAAGTGATGCTCCTGCCCCAGCCTCCCGAGTAGCTGGGACTACAGGTGTGCACCACAATGTTGGCTAATTTATTCTATTTTTAGTCGTCTGACTAATTTCCATTTTTAGTAGAGACAGGGTCTCGGTTTTGCTGAGGCTGGTTTCAAACTCCTGACCTCAAATGATCCTCCTGCCTCAGTCTCCCAGAGTGCTAGGATTACAAGCAGGAGCCACTGCACCCAGCCTTCCATTATAATCTTAAAAGACCATTGCCGTGTATGTAGCTCACCATTGACTGGAAACATCATTTAGGGCTTATGACTGTACATAAAGTCATGTATGAACTCAGTATTTCAGTTCCAATATTTAAATGGCAATAAGATAATAGCAGTCAAGAGCACGAGGCAGGTGGTAAAATTCTCCTTCATGCCCAGAACCCAGGGAGGGAACAGCTAGCTATTCTGCTTTTGTCAGGACCATTATGACTGCTCCCTTTAGGCCTGAGTGGTACACATACAGGGGATTCTGACAAGTAAGCGTGCCTCCATCAGAGGCACAAGTGTCTAGAAATTGCAACATACCAGGAACAAGGACAGCAATCACCAAGATGTGGCCTTGTGAGTGTGCTATAGTCACGCTCATGTGTACACTCACAAGCGCGTTGTTCTTGTGAGTGTACACCATGCATGATGGTCTTTCTGTTTTAGGAGAAGGCAAGAATAAAATTTCTCTAACCATCAGCTTAACATAAAGACAGCATTCTTAGAGATAATGGAAGAAATTGATACAAAGGAAAACCAGAAAATAAACCCAGAATATAAAAAGCAATTCCAGATTCCTACCAAGGAAGAAGCCTGCCCTACTGGAGAATCATAAAACAATGAGAATCTGCTATACAACTGAGGACCATGAGCCTACTATTTTTTTCTTTCTGGGAAAAAAAGCACATCTTAGTAAAAAATAGTTGCTGTTAAGAGTTACGTGGATGACTGTATGTGGAGCCAACAGATGTGCATCTTGCATGTGATGCAGTCTTCTAGGCCTGAGCTCTGTTGCCCACACCTGCTGGTTGACACTTCCATCTGGCCTGAGATGAACACAATGTGTGAGCTTATAAGTAAGCCCAGATCTGACTGATTAAAGGACCACATGGAGGTATATTCATTCTTCAAAAAGCCTATGAGACTTTCCTGGACCCCATCACATGAAATAAATTGTTCTCTCCTATATATTTCCCTTAAGAGTTGTTCCCAATTCAGGATTGAACCCTCCTAGGGAGCTGTTTAGAAATGCGTGGGATTTTTTTTTTTTACTCTACCAAGGACCTAAGGAGGCTATCGGTATAGAGTGGATTGGGGCCAGGAATCTTAAACAGTCACACATACACAGTAAAGTATTGTCCTGCCCAAGTGTCTATGAAGCTGCTATTAAGAAACTTGGCATCTAACGCTTTGTTCATACAACTTGAACTAAAACTATTGTATTTTAAGAAATTTTTTTGATTACTGTGAAATTCTTGAAAGAAAATTACATGACACATTGAACTTTGTAGAAATATGAGACTCTAAATAAATATTTATTGAATTAGAGTTAATATTTAATAAACAGATATTTTTTGAGGTCCTGATCTATACCATACATTGTACTTTGAGCTGAGGATAATTAGTTCAACCTCCCACATCACTATTTTCACCCACCTACCACCAAAGTTTCTGCAATTGCATTTCCAACTCTCAGTGGCCAATTAACTCTGATTTTCCTTTATGTCTCAGTTTAAGTGCCATTTCCCCTAGTGAAGCCTTCCTTGATCCTCACAAATGATAGCATGAATAATAGAGACTGGGCAAGAAGCTAGGACCTGGGGCTTTGGTGGTGTGACAGGGTAGGTCCATAGAGGATGCAGGCCTGAAATCCAACGTGTAACTTCTCATTAAGAAATTTGACGACTCCTACGCTGAACATGGGTTGACAGGATATCAAAATACCAAGCAGAAAGCAGCCTGTGGGAGGCTGAGGATTTGAGCAGAGATTTCAGCCTTTTGCAGTATTGATTTGATAGAGTTTGCTAGATAGGCCATTTAGGATGGAGGGGACTGATAACACTCTCAGCTGTTATTTGAGACTCCTAGAGGGCTGCCCTTTACCTTGAAAGAAGATCAAGCTAGCAACAGACCCCAGGGGAAGATAAAATACATATTGCCTTAAAAAAGGAAAAAATGAAAAGATTGATAGTTAACTTTTCAAAAGAAATGATACAAGCAAGGAAACAATGATATCTTAAATATGTGCAAAGATTTTTAATTGGTGACCTAGAAATCTACCCAAAACAATATATCTCTCAAAAATAAAAGTACATTAAAAGATTTTTCTGACCCCCCCCCAAAACGGTTAAAATTCATCACTGATAGACTTATATTAAAAGAAGCAACAATAGAGATTTTTAAGAAGGAGGAAAATCAATGCATGTATAAGCATAGTATCAAAGAAAGAAGTGAAGAGTGTCCCAGAGAATAAATATATAGGAAACTAGGGGAGGTACAACAGGCAAGGAGGCAACAGTTGTAAGAAATAATTAAGAAATAGTATTGGTTTACATGGGTAGGTGTGTGATGCTGCTGTTACCACTGCCTATACCCTCAGATTAAAATGGGAAAGAAAGAGCTCTCTTGTAGAATTTTCAGACATTTTTATTTAGGTGTAATTTACATACATACAATATAAATAAATAAGTTGATGACTTTTAACAAGTGTATATACCTATATAACCTCCACCCCAATCATAATATGCAATAATTTCATCACCCCCAGGAAGTTACCTCTTGCTTCTTGGTTATGCTGCTCCGGGTTAAGTGTTTTACAAAATCTCGAGACAATGTCTATCGTAAGTCCCAATCAGAAGAGGAAAAGGTTCCCCAAAAATTTGTGAATTTTTTAAACATCATAACAGGTCAGGATCTTTTAGAATTCCAGTTCAAACCCCTGGCTTCTGGCAATCTACAATCCATAGTAAACGGGAACCTTAAAAAAACTTCAGAAAGAGTTTTTGATTGTTCCCACCAGGGATATTATCGTTATCATTGGTATTTATTTCTTGACTCACTTTATTTGGGGAAAATGTTTTTTGCCATTCCTGATATTCTTTTTCCCTCTTTTAGAGGGCACTCACTAGTGTAATGCACCTGGCGTCTTTCCAAGTCTTCATTCTCTCCTCCCATGGAAGAAGTAAATTAGCTGATGGTGAGTTTTGAGGGGAAAACTAGATGTGTAATTATATTAAGATTTCATAACAATGTATCATCAGCTAGGGGCTTAAATACAGAAATTCATTCCCACAGTCCTGGAGGCTGGAAGTTCAAGATTAAGGTGTTGGCAGGGTTGGTTCCTTCTGAGGGCTGTGAAAGAGACTCTGATCCGGGCCTCTCATTTAGCTTCTGGTGGTTGGCAGGCAATATTTGGTGTTTCTTGGCATGTAGAAGCATTAAGCAGGTCTCTGTCTTTATCTTCACATAGCGTCTTCCCTATGTGCTGCCTGTGTCCAAGATTTCCCTTTTGATGAGGACATCAGTCATATTGGCATGAGGGGCCCACCTTATGCCAGTGTGACTTCACCTTAACAAATTACATCTACAGTAAACCTATTCCCAAATACAGTCACATTCTGAGGTACTCAGGATTGAGAGTTCAAAATTTGAATTTGGGGGGAACACAATGCACCCCAAAACAGCATCCTAGCTTTTCTTCTTCTTCCTTTTTCTTGGGAGTGAACCTACCCTCGGTGGCCATGCTGTAAACTCACAGGAAAAGGCCTAGTGTCACTGGGGAGACCAGAGTGTCTTCCCAATGACAGTACTGCCAGAAGGAAAGAGTGTAAAATTCTGGGATTCAGGGCAGGAAAATACATGTGTCATGAAAATAAACCACATTCTTTAATATCAGCTCTTCCATTTTTACAAGCAATATGTTGCTGTCACATATACTTTCCCTTTTTGCCTTTCTTCAGTTGATTCAGAACTTGGGAGGGGGAAATGAGTGTAAATATAAACCCTTTCCAAAAATGATTGTAACAGTGCCTGATGAAATCATACCCTCTACATCTGGGTGACTGAATTATTTGAATCCCTTGGAGTTGAAATACAAAGGACAATGTCTACATGGACTTATCATAATCACTTGGGGAGCATTTAAGCCTCTAGACAAAAGGGACTTAGATAAGGATGTGGTCAATATGTGACATATGTTTCTTTTGAGAGAAGGGAAGGGAAGGAGGCAGGCCAACCATTTACATAGGTGTGCAATGAGGGCCACCCCAAGCCTGTTGGAATACTAGAGCTTGAAAGAGGTAACATTTATGGGAAAAGGAAACAGAGGAGAAAGAACAATTTTGGGAGAAATATGGTAAATTATTCATTCAGGGCACAATGAGCTTGAGAGTCCTAGGGAAAAGACCAGTGAAGACATTCATCTGTCTTCCAAAGAAGGCTGTCTTTGGAAATAGTGATACTATCACCACACAGTCGGCAGCTGACCCCAGTGAAGATGAGGTCACCCAAGGGGCCTATGGGGAGGCAAAGGTCTGAGGATGAACCCTGATGAATAGCGAAGTGTGGTGGGCAAGTTGAAGAGGGCTTCCAGAAACAGTCCATGAAAACCTTCAACTACCAGAGTAAATGTACCCACCACGATTCTTCAGAGGATCCTTTGCCACACTGAAGTCATACCTTTGAGTGTCCTCTCTTTGCAAAGGGCCATGTCTGTCTTGACTTTAGCCCCCAAATTTTTGCACTAGTGGAATTTAAGGCCCATAATCAATGCAAGTAAAGAGGTATAAATGGGGAAACAGGACCAGAGAAATTTCACAATGTGGCTTCCAGGCAGAAGAAGAGGAGATTTCCTTCATTTGGTTAGTGAAGAACGCAGGAATGGGAGGTTGGCTTATAAAATGGTCCCTCTCTACTGTCTCAGGATTTGTCTGACTCTATTATTATGCTAATAGAACAAATAAATAAAATACCAGTCAGAAATCATTGCAGAAGAAGTACTGGGGGCAGGAAAAATCAGTTTAGAGACAATTGCCATAAAAAGACTGGATCATAAGCCCCCACAAAATAGGAATTGGAAGAAGCAGTGACAATGGACACCTTTTTGAGAGACATTATAAAAATGCATGGCAAATGTACTTTTTTTCTGAGCCATAATTCCATGCTTTCTAACTGTAAGCTATTATTCAAAGAAAGTTTCACTATCCCAGTCTCCTACCCCAAATAAATGTCTGTTCCCCAAATCCTGCTTTAGTGCTCAACTAGAGACTTCAGTCCTGAGAAGAGTCAGCTGAGATTTATTCAGAGTTTCTTCTGTGCTATGTGGGTTGGATCTCTTAATGGCCAAATAGAGGAATAATAATTCTTTCTCTGGCTTAAGCAAAATGAAAAAAATAGAAGCTTTTACACTAATAATCGTAGTTTCCAAAAGTTTAAATATCCATTTGCCATGGCAGGGCAGTACCTTTAAAAGACATGCTTGGAAATGGCAGACTTGTCAATCTTACCATTTATTACATATATATTGAAAATTTCTTTTCCAAATGTTATTCTACAAGATGGAATTTAAAGAAAATTGTTCTTTGATTAAAATAAGCCTCTATATGTCTCTATTTAATTGGGACTCTGTAATTGGTGAATGGGAAAGATTTCATTTCTTAGAAACTATTCTCTGAAGTATTCTGACCTTGAAAAATCTATATTTAATTTGAATCCAGCAGATGTCCACATAAATGACACATTTAACTCTATAAACGGAAGTAAACGTTGGCATTCTACATTTAGAGGAGCTCTTCACTATATAAATGATAAAGTTAATGATAAATATCATTAAAATATCAAGCACGAATATTCCCCAAATGAGTGGTTTTGTTATTTATGGACTTACATATCTGATTTAATTCAGGAAAACCAGTGTGTTTTCACCATCAATTTTCTCATGGCCTCTTTCACCTCCTTGTTCCTGAGACTGTAGATGAGGGGGTTCAACATGGGGATCACTACCGTGTAGATCACAGATGCCACTTTGACCTGATCAGCTGAATAACTTGACTTGGGCATCACATAAACAAATAAAACTGTCCCGTAAAACAAAGTGACTGCAGTGAGGTGGGAAGTGCAGGTGGAGAAGGCCTTGTTCCTTCCCTCAGTAGAGCGCATGTTCATGATGGAGTGGAGGATGTAGATGTAGGACACGGTTATGGTGAAGAGTGTGCTGATAAGGACTGATGCAGAGGAGATGGCAGGGGATATTTCAGCAATGTAAATATGGCCACAAGAAAGCTTCAAGAGTGGGAAGAGGTCACAGAAAAAATGGTTGATTTTATTTGGGCCACAGAAAGAAAGGTTCATCAAACAGCCTGTAAATGACGAGGCATTCATGCATCCACCCAGGTAGGAAGTGCCCAGGAGGAGGAAGCAGACCCTTGGGGACATGTGGGTAGAGTAGAGCAGGGGAGAGCAGATGGCCACATAGCGATCGTAGGCCATGGTGGCCAGCAGGAAGCACTCTGTAGTTCCAAACGTGACATCAGAGCCAAGCTGAGCTATACAGCCAGTGACAGGGATAGTCGTTTTCTCTCTTAAGAAACTGATAAGCATGACTGGTGTAACCGATGTGGAATAGCCAATGTCCACAAAGGCCAAATGGCTGAGGAAAAGGTACATTGGGGTATGAAGCTGTGGGCTGCTTCGGATTAAGAGGATTATGCTGATATTTCCCACTATGGTAACAACATAAACTGCTAGAAAAACCACAAAGAAGATGGCACATAGTGTAGGATTATCTGTTAATCCCAAAATAATGAACTCTGTCACTGTTGTATCATTTTCGGTCTCCATTTATCCATTTAATGATGCCTATTGAAACCAGACCAGAAGAGATTAAATTGGCTGAAATGACCTCACAATTAATGTATATGCTTAAATATGATCTTATAATTCAATTTTTAAAATGGTAGCTTTGTCTTACTTATAAAATCTTTTGTGCACAGAAATTTTCTTTTCAATTTTCACAAAATATTGAAACTGAAGACTCTATTATTTTAGAACTCAGTTATTTTCTCCTATTTGTATAAGTTAAAGTAAGTCTAATCCCTATGTGTGCAGGAAATATGTGAAAGGATGTTTCTAACAACATTGATTATGATAACATAAACTGTAAATAATATAAATGTTTATGGAAAGGCCAGCTCTTGATTTCCTATTCCCATCCCAAATGTGTCTGTGACCCAGTGTTCTCTGTCTTAGCAAATGTTGCCTCCAGCTATACAGTTGATTGGGCCAACAGGTATAGAGTTGACTTTGACATCTCTTTCTTTCTGACTTGCTCCTTTTTCTGGAACTAAAAAAATCACATCCTTAGTTATAATGATTAATACCAAGAGCTAGATGGTGCCTATATTCAAGATGAAAAGGCCAAACATAGTTTTTAGTATTATTATGAGATAAACATCCTAGACATTTTGCAAAGTATTCCAAGACTTATCTCTTACACCATACCTTTTCAACTTCATGAGATTGTGAAGCAATAGGAGAGCTCAGGTATCATTATGTACTAGGATTAAATGGAAAGTGAATGGAAGTATCTGGAGATCTGCATTAGGTACGTTTTAGTTTCACCAGTTCTAATAAGTAGCTATTGGCAAATAAGAAGTGGGGCATTTGACATGGGGGGTGGAGTTAGAATGATAGGAATGCAAGTAGCTAGACGGAGAAGCTAGGAAGTTATATTGAACAAATGTTTAATTGGCATTTCAGAATAATTGTCCCTTTGTTCAAAATATAGCACGTGATCAAGGAAAGGGGAGAATATATTAGTCATATTCGTTCTTTCCCATGGCTCTGATCTAAAAACCCACATATTCTTCAGAACAATTTTCTTTTTCTTCAAGAAAATCTATTTGAAGAATAATTAAGAAAACATACTTATATAACTATCAACAACTGTTCTCTTACCTAAACATTCTATCAAATTTTATTTAGCCAAAGATATGGGAAAATCACGACAACCATATACCATGGCACAAATAGTACTAGGATTATGTGTCAGAATTCTCAAATTCTGGCTTTTTTATCTAGACAAAGACCTGAATCAGAAATAAATTTTGTATTTTTAAAGAAAATAAATATATCAAAGGCATAAATGTTTTCAAAGTTGAATATGGTTGCCAGCGTGGAAGGCAAAGTGATGTGCACGCTAGCTCCATCACTCACAGTCTATAGAATCACCAGCAAGTTACAAAAACTCTCTCATCTGTTTCCTTACCTGAGAAAAGGAGACAATAATACATACTTCATGTGCTACAATATTCAGTGTGGAAAAAAACGCCAAGCACTGTTTATACAATAAATAGATACTCAATTACTAATACTTTCCTTGAAATAACCATCTTATAACTTCTGGTACATATGAAAGAATCAAATATTTCTGTATCCTTAAAAAATAAGAAGTATGAATTAGTGATACATCTATTGTAACACTGTATATAGGCTCTGAGGAATTGTTACTGTACAGCAAGGCCATATTTAAGTGAGGTTTGGGTCATTTGGGATATTACTTATTTCACTTATAATTACAAATTAATTACTTCACTTGTTTTGGAAAATTACATTGACAATCCATTGGGACAGAAAAATTACCTGTACACATCTATGGGGACAGAGAAATAACCTGTACACATGATTATGCAAAGGTGTATGCATAAAATAGTTTCTAAATACCCAGGGCTTCCATTTGTTTTTTTAGCTAAATGACTTGAAAAAAGAAATTACAAGATTTTGCTATTATTGAAGTTGAATTTTATATCAACACATGATGAATATGGCTGCAGCAATTTGTGGCACTTCTGAAAGGTGGCTGCATTCAGGTTTTCAGGACACCTATGTTTAGAGATAATTTGGGTTTGCCAGAAGAGTTTAATTTACAAACATACATCCAATAGAATTATAATACTATTTTCAAAATTATAAGTGACATATACTTTTTTAAAAATTATATGTATTGTCCATGTCTTATAGATGTGTTTTAAGATGTTTGATATATGCATCACACTTGCTGTTGGTAGGTATTTCTTGCATGCACACACAGACATTTCCCTCTCCCCGTTTGCCACTCTAACCCACTAACGTGTGCTTTCTAATAGAACAATGAATCTTACACTAACATTTTTTTATGACCCTGCCAAACACAGCTGCCACACTGACTGGCAGGTTGTCATGGCCACAAGTAACTCTTATGGAGTTCTTTTTTTTTTTTTTTTTGGTTACTGGGAGAAAAAAATCTTAGGACACACCATGCAAGCCAAGCAAGCAGCTTTTTATTGAAAGATTGAAAGCAAAAGTATGAGAGAGAGAGAGAAAGAGAGAGAGCAGGCTCAAAAAGAGCAGCTGCCTCATGGTGTTCTTGAACCACAGCCACATAGCAGAACATTCTCTAGGTTTTAGGTCAGGTTCCTTTGGTCCTGGGCTTAAAGAGCCCATAGGTCACCCCCCATTGGAACAAAGTTAAGCCTGATGATCCACATTAGGAGGATCTAACAGCTTAAACACTTCAATTCCAACAAATTAGAAAATGGATATGATGTGAGGTGTCATCTGTCTTAGAAAGACACAACTCATTTAGGTTGTAATAAAACACAACTGTGGCTAATGAATGGGAGAAATAGGTGGCCATTGATTCCATAAGAGTATCCCAGATCACATCGGGAGAATTAAATTCTTCTCACCCCTATTGTTCCCTTAACATTCTGGTCACACTTGATTAGTACCCATACTGGTTGAAGATCTTCCTTTTTCCCTGATGTGAAGTTTCAGTGTCTATGGCTATTTTTGTATTCCTATTTAATGGTCCAGTACTGAAAAACAGGAGGTACTAGATATTTGTTGAATTAGTATTAAATGATTTTTTAAAAATATTTTATGTATCAGACACTTTACTATGGCCAAAAAATAATAGGAACTACCACACATCTATCTTTGCTCAACTATAAACCATTCTATAATTGTATGTCTCATCACTACTGTTTTGATGGATACTAACTCCCAGTCAGCTTAAGTCTTAGTTTTAAATTTATTAATACTTTTCTTTTGAAGCCTCCTCTGACTTCCTGGACTAAGTCATAATCTACTGGTGAACATTTTCAGAAAAGTCATAAACATGTTTTGCATTTACCACTCTTTTAATTATATAGACACTGGTGTAAATAATTGCATAACATTTTTCTTGCCTATTTTCCTACAGCTACTATAAGGGAGGCATCGTATCTGCCTAGTTTAACACTTTATTCTTAGAATGTTGCAGAGGGCCAGGCACATAGCAGTACCAAATGAATAAATGAATGAATGAGTGAATAAGGCACCTTCAAAAAAAGTTATTTTGTTATGGTAAACACATTTGACATGAGATCTACCCTTTTAAATTTTTAAGTGTTCAATATTAACTATAGTAACAATATTATACAGCAGATACCTAGATTTTATTCACCTTGTTTAAACTTTGTGCCTGTTGATTAACAACTTTCCTCCACCCTCACTCCCAGGCCCTGGAACCACAATTCCACTCATTGATTCTGTGAATTTGACTATTTTACATACCTCATATAAGTGGAATCATTCAGCATTTGTCCTTCTGTGACTGGCTTATTTCACTTACCATAATGTCCTCAAGGATCATCTATGTTGTTGCATATTGTTGAATTTCCTTCTTTTTAAGGCTGAATAATATTCCATTGTTTGTGTATATATATATATATATATATATTCACATTTTCTTTATCAAATCATCTATTCATGGACATTTAGGTTGTTTCCAATCTTGCTTATCAGTGAATAGTGCTGCAATAAACACGAGAGTGTCACTGTCTCTTTGAGATACTAATTTCAATTATTTTGGATAAATACTCAGAAGAGGGATTGCTGGATCATATGGTCATTCCAGTTTAATTTTTTGAGGAACTTCCATTATGTTTTCTGTAACAGCTGCACCATTTTACATTCCCACCAACAGTGTATAATGGTTCTATAAATTCTCTGTATCCTTGACAACACTTCTTGGCTTTTGTTTTTTTTGTAATAACTGTCCTGGCAAGTGTGAGGCGATATCTCCTTTTGATTTTGATTTGCATTTCTCCCATTCCATAGGATGCTTTTTCACTGTTTCCTTTGCTGTGCAGAAGGCTTTTTAGTTTGATGTAGTCAAACTAAAAAGTTATTGATTTTCTGTCTGAATATTCTATTCAGCATTGAAAGTGGGTATTGAAATATTCTGCTATTATTATATTTATTTATATTTTAGGTGCTCTGAGGTTGGATGCATATACTTATAATTGTAATATCTTTCTGATAAATTGACCCTTTTGTCACATATTGACCTCCTTTGTTTCTTGTAATAGTTTCTGACCTAAAGTATGATTTAATTATAGCCACTGGGAGGGGAGAAAATGGCGGATTAGTGGTGACCTCCTGCATCTCTACTCCCAGAGTGGGAGGTGAAGAATGCGGACAGCTACACACGAGTGGATCACTCTCCCACAGAAACAACATCCTGAGTCTGCAGAGAAGCAGCATGGGACAAGCAGCGCTGGAAAAAAAACGTGAACTGGAGAATTGACTGCAAAGTCCGGAGAGTGCGAGATATACAATAGGGAATAGAGCATGGGATGGCCACGCCTGTCGGCCACGCCAGTCGGGAGTGTGATCTGACCCACAGGAGGACGACTCTTCCTCCACCAACCTCCATGTCCACTCAGGCAGAGAAGTGCCTGAAGTCAGTGCGAAGTTACAGCACAGACTGACAGGTTGTGTGGAGAAGAGACAAAGACGGGAAACATTTCGCACTCTCCAGTGCTCTGTGCTAGGTCCGCACTGGGCGGGGGAGGGACTGGTCTGAGTGCACACTTTCTGGTTCCTCAGGAGGGAGTTTGGAGACAGGCATCTCACCTCCCGCAGCTGCCAAGACCAGAACAAGGGAGGTGAACGTCAAAAAGGAGGCTCTGCCGGTGGAAACTGCAGAAGATTTGTCTGGCTCACGGTGGGACAGAGAATATAGGACCCTCTACTGGACTGACGTGAGTCAGTGCATCAGGGAAACAGTGGGGACAGCCGGCAGCTTGTTGAGACAGCCTGCCAAACCCAGCACCCGCTGCCCTCCAGCAGTCGCCTCCAGTGCTGGCTCTCTTTGGGTGGGCGGCTGCCATTTTGGGGGTCCATAGCCTAAAACGCTGTGACGCGTTGCCGAACGGGGCACCGCCCCTTCTCCAGCCTGGCAGGGCAAGCCTAGGCAAGGGTCTCAGGCAGCTCCACTGCCCCTGCCCAGCAGAGCAGGCCCTGCCCTTGGAGGAGGGGAGTAATGAGGAAGCCGCTCTCTGAACACTCCTCCCCAGCCCAGCCACTTGCCTCTTCCGGCCGGCAGATCAAACCCCGCCCTTGGAGGGGCGGAGTAACAAGAGAAGCTGCTTTCCAGGCTGACACCAGCGGAGGCCTCCAGCAGCCCTACACTTCCAGCCCCACCAAGGAACAGATCCCGCCCTTGGAAGGGTGGAATAACGAGAGAAGCCACTTACTGGGCTGAGTTGCCCAGCAGCCTTGGGAGGTGCTTCTCCATCCACCTGGCAGCTTGTACTTTAGGCCAATCAGACAAACTCCACCCTGGGAAGGGCGGAGTAATGAGAGAAGCTGCTTTCTGGGCTGAGACACCCAGCACCCTCAGGCAGCATCCCTTCCCCAGCCCAGTGGCTTCACTTCCCCTCCCAGGCGGCAGACCCCGCCCTTGGAAGAGGGGAGAAATGAGAGAAGATGTTTCCTGAGCTGGGATGTGTGGCGGTCTCAGGCAATGTCCCTCCTCCTCCCCAAGCCCAGCAGGGCAGACTTCGCCCTTGGAGGCAGGGAGAAAGGAGAAAAGTTGCTTTTCCTGTGTGACTGGGTTGAATCTGTGGGATCTTGGAACTAAGCACAAAGGGACAGACTGTTGATTTGGACCAGTGGGTTGGTTTTGATCATTTGATAAGAACATAACACTAGGGCTCGCCTTTGGCACCCAGGCCACTGCCAGCTTTGGGGCTGATGGTCTAGGAAGGAAAATCTTGGCCACAATACTTGCTAATTGTACCAATTGACATCCTCCACCTAGAGCTGCCTTACAAGTGTGGCAAAGGAGCCCTGAATAACATATTAGCAGCTCTCCTTAGCAGCACTTCAAGCAACCACAGAAATATATGCTATCAAGGCTCACAGTTACCTGTTGCTCTTCTCACCACAACTAAAGTGGCAACAGGGCTCAAGTAACACTTGGGAGTGACAGGACATTTCCCAAATACTGGGGCACGTGTATACTCCATTTGGGGGTTTAGAGCCTAATACAAAGGTATTGGAATACTTTGATAGTTGACTCCTCCACGGAAACTACAAGCAATAAAAGAGAGGGTAACCCCATAGCCCAACACAGTGCCTTCCTTATCAAACTAGTGGAGGGAAGTGGAGTCATACACACAAGAGTGATTCACCACCTGGGAGACTAAGCGAGGGATCCAAGCTCATTAATCTCCTTTGGCAAGAGGTGAGGACAACAGATCAGAGACAACCCAACAGGCTAAAACACCTCTAAGGCAATACAGGACCAGAGCACATCTCCCCAGTACTGTCAAAGAACAGTACTGTCAAAGAACAGTTCCTCCAAAGGGACTTGGAGTTAAAGCCATAAACTGGTCCCAGAATTCCCAGTTCTTGACAAAGTAGCCTGATGAGAAAGAATCAGCGAAAGGACACAGGAAAGATGAAAGATCAGAGACAAGAGTCACCCCCAAAAGAAAATATTCAATTTCCATAAATAGATACCAACTTACATGATATGATTAAACTGTCAGAGGAAAAATTCCAAATATGGATTGTAAGAGAATTCAATGGAATTGAAGAGAAAACAGAAACCCAACATAAAGAAGCTACAAGAACAATACAGGAAATGAATGAAAGATTCTCTAAAGAAATTGAAATTCTGTAGAAAAACCAAACAGAAATCTTGGAAATGAAGGAGATTTTCAAGGAACTTCAAAATACAGTGGAAAGCCTCAAGAACAAAATGGATCACACAGAGGAAAGAATCTCAGAGCTTGAAGGTAATGCTTATGTGCTAAACAAATCAGATAAAGAATAAGAACACAGAAGCAAGAGACAAGACCAAAATATAAAATAAATGTGGGATTATGTAAAGAAGCCAAGTATAAGAATCCATGGCATCTGAGAGAAAAGAAGAAAATACACAAATGCTGGAAAACTTATTTCATGGAATGCTGGAGGAAAATATGCCTGGCCTGGCCAGAAATCTTGATATCCAGATACAAGAAGCACACAGAACTCCTGGGAGATTCAATGTGAAAAGTTAATTACCACATCACATAGTTATAGGGCTGACCAAAGTAAACATGAAAGAAACAATCCTTTGAGCAGTGAGGCAAAGACAGCAGATAACCTACAAAGGAAAACCTATCAGACTAACTTCAGACTTCTCAGTTGAAGCTTTACAAGCCAGAAGGGATTGGGTGCCTATCCTTAATCTTCTAAAACAGAATAATGGCCAACCTAGAATTCTCTACCCAGCAAAATTAAGCTTCATCTGTGAGGGAAAAATAAAAACCTTCCAAGACAAGCAATCACTCTTGGAATTTGTGAATACCAGACCAGCCCTACAGGAAATACTCAGACCTGCATTACACACTGAACAGGGCAATAGACACTCTCCAAAGCAATCTACCTCAACTATCAATCCTCTCAATAAATGTTAATGGCTTAAATTGTCTTCTAAAGAGACGTAGACTGGAAGAATGGATAAAAATCCATAAGCCTAGTATCTGCTGTCCTCAGGAAATGCATCTAATCCATAAAGACACTTTCAAGCTCAAGGTCAAGGGATGGAAAACAATCCTCCCGGTAAACAGAAGTCAAAAGAAAGCAGGGGTAGCTATACTTACTTCTGATAACATAAGCTTTAAAATAGCAAAAGTAAGAAAGGACAAAGATGCCCACTATATAATGGTGAAAGGGAAGATCCAAGAAGAAGAATTAACAATTCTTAATATTTATACACCCAACTCAAGAGTGCCCTGTCTGATCTAAATAGCATGATAAACAATAATGCCATAGTAGCCGGTAACCTCAACACCCCACTAAATGAACTGGACAGATCTCCCAAACAGAAAATAAGCAAAGAAATAATGTACTTAAACAGAGCTCTAGAACAAAAGGGTCTGACAGATCTCTACAGAACATCCTACCCAAATAAAGCTAAATATACATTCTTCTCATCAGCTCTTGGAACTTTCTCTAAAATTGATCACATACCAGGCCACAAATCAGACCTCAAAAAATTCAAAAAAATAGAAATTATAGCATGTATCTTTTCAGAGCACTGTGGTATAAAATTAGAGTTCAATTCCAACAGAAATACTCACCACTTCACAAAGTCATGAAAATTAAACAATCTATTATTGAATGACCATTGGGTCAAGGAGGAAATACAGAGAGAAATCAAGAGATTCTTCAAGCTAAATGATAATGGGGACACAAGTTATCAAAATCTGTGGGAAACAGAAAAAGTATTCCTGAGAGGAAAACTAATAGCATTAAATGCTCACATCCAAAAAACAGAAAGCTCAAAAATCAACAATCTAATAAATAGTCTCAAGGAATTGGAAAAGGAGGAGCAAATCAAATCCAAACCTAGCAGAAGAAAAGAAATAAATAAGATCAAAGCAGAACTAAATGAAATTGAGAACAAAAGAACTACACAGAAGATCAACAAAACCAAAAGCTGGTTTTTTGAAAAGATAAACAAAATTGATAGTCGTCTTGCCAGATTGACAAGAACTTGAAGGGAAAGGACTCTAATAAACTCAATTAGAAATAAAAAAGGAGAGGTCACAACAGACACCACAGAAATATAAAACGTTATCTTTGAATACTATAAAAACCTATATGAGCCAGGCGCGGTGGCTCACGCCTGCAATCCTAGCACTCTGGGAGGCTGAGGTGGGCGGATCGCTCAAGGTCAGGAGTTCGAAACCAGCCTGAGCAAGAGCGAGACCCTGTCTCTACTATAAATAGAAAGAAAGAAATTAATTGGCCAACTAAAGATATATATAGAAAAAATGAGCCGGGCATGGT